>VZUI01024420.1:0-74966 GCA_013401135.1 Cettia cetti | reverse complement strand
TTTTTTTTTTTTTTTTTTTTTTTTTTTAAGTGAGAAGTTGGTGAGTTGATTTTTAGGTGAAAAATTTACTAAAAAGCACTAATTTCAAAACAACCCCATATATTTCTCCCAACGAGAGTATAAATATTTTGCTCTGAAGTAGATTTTTTTTTCAAAAAAAAGTGTTCAATTTTCATGTAAAAATTGTTCATTTTCATTTAAAATGAAAATAACTGAAGTGAGGAAAGACTCCATATGCCTGAGAACTGGGTGTTAATTCTTTAAGATCTGGGCTAAGATCACACTGGCTGAAGATTCCCTCTCTCCAGCAATGCAAATAACAATGACATGCCACAGACCCTTCACATGCACTTAATGACCTCAGTGGCATTCTGCCAATTTATACCAGCTGAGAATCTGGGACAGCAGCCCCAGCTGAAACCAGGGCTCCCTTGTAGATCCACACACACACACAAAGCTACAGACAGCCCCCACAGCACAGTTTGTAATTTAAAAGGACAGCAAAACCAAAAGATGAGAAGTAGAGATTATTATTAAAAGGGACTGCAAGCATCTGTTGCAAAGGGACAAACCTGAGGAAAAGCAAAGCGTGGATTTCTTGAGCTCTAAGCTCTTAACTAATAACTTCCTTTCTTAAGGCCTTTTCTTGAAGTCAGGATGGAAGTAGAAATTTAATAAATTAATAAAACCCCAATAGTGTAAAAGCACAGTAATGACACGTCAGCATTCCAGATATAATAGCTACCTTTGATTTTTAAGTGTTGCCCCCTGCTCTCTCCTGCTTGCTGGAGCACACTGTCAGGAGTTCTAAGGTGGTGGATGATGACACCCATGTCCTGAGCCACCAGGAAATTCTGCCTTTTGTTTGACATATGTCTCCCACAGTGTCTCAGCAGAGCACAGGGTGCAATCCATCACTGCAGCCACCACACACCCTGACACACCAGTCAGCTGGAAGGGCTAAGTCAGGGTGATAGCCTGAGGTGGGAAGTCAGACTTTGGTAGGTGTGGGGAGGAAAGGGGAGCAGGGCGGGGGTGGCACGGGATCCATATTGTGGTTTCACTGGAAGGACACAGCCTGTCACAGGGAATTACCATTAATTTGCACCAGCAGCACAGTGAGATTGAGACCAGCAAGCAATGATGACAAACAGCACTTGCAAGATCACATAATGAGGGGGCAAGGCTGCTTCACTGGAGCCGCTTCACTCAATTAGTGGACAAGGCTTTTAATGCTGCTATGCACAACCAAAGCAATTTTGATTACTTAGAGCTAAGTCTCCATTTAGAATGAGTCAGAAGCTGAAACGTCTTCCCCCCCCCCCCTTTCTTTCTTTTAATATAATTTATCTTCAGAGTATTTGAATGGTAATAAGCTGTCTGAAGGCTGGACACATTAGCCTCTGTTTGTGGCCAAGGGATGTTGAAATATACTTTTTAAAATAAGTTCAAATCGTGTCTATTCTAGCAAATGAAACTGATAAAAGGATGGCAAATAATCAATACTGTAACAGAAGTAAGGGCCAAATTTTGCTCTCTTTCACTGTAATTGAACTGAATCATTAAAAGGGGATTTTGGTAGAACAGCTAGAATTTCATGACAGTACATGAAGAGCAGTAGCATTCTTGGTTTGCATCCCCTTTTGCTGGGTTTACATTTACTAATGTGATTGATTCTGTTAGCCAAAGACCAAAACTAGATTACCTCCTGAGTACGAGGTAGAACCTTTTTTTCATTTAGCATAGATTTTAGTTGATGTTTAAGAAGTGCAATTTAATCCCAAGAAACTCACAAAAACCTGAGCAAAGTCTGCGGATACTAACAATGTTTCTGAGTTAATTTTGCTACCTTTGAGTTAAAACCTGAGTTTCCACTGTTGAAAGGGTAATTGGACAAATAACTGTGGATTAAGGAAACTTTTCTTGGGCAAAAGAACATGCTGGCCAGCAGTTTAAAAGCAGATCCTTGAACAAGATGCTACTGTCAAACCCTTCTTACCATTGCACCTTATGGCTTCAAGTATTCACTGAGATCAGAATCTGAACTTAAATTAAATATGATTTAGAACAAGGATCTGTGTGCGCACCATACTCTTGTATCTGCCCTAACCAGTGGGACATCAGGATCTCACTATCAATCCTTTCAGTCCAAGTCCTGGATAAGCACTTACATATTCCCTGGCACTAGGAGTGGACCCCAAATTGCAGTTTTCACAGGGAATAGCCTGCTCACACACCTACAGAATTCTATTTCTCCTTCCACAAACACATATGCACGCTTGTATGTATAGAGGGACTAAGAATGGCATGCAAGATGAGGAAAAAAGACCTTTCTTTAGTTTAGGAAGGAAGAGTATAAGAACACGAGTACCTGTGAGCAGCCCTCATCACTAGATTGAACAGTTAATGAGTCTTCTTGGAAATCTCAAGAAAGCAAAACACTTTGTTTCATGTGTATTGAAATGAGTCATTCTCGTGTTCAGAATTTTATTTTCATCTTTGTTTTGGCTAAAATTACTTATCAGATTTGACCCAAATTCCTAAAGAACTTCCGCTCCTTAGAAACTGAATTTTTGGACGCATAAATTTGTTTCTGTGGGAAAAATCTTTACCAAATATGCAACATTTCAGTACTTCA
The DNA here is from genome assembly GCA_013401135.1 of Cettia cetti. Classification (NCBI taxonomy): domain Eukaryota; kingdom Metazoa; phylum Chordata; class Aves; order Passeriformes; family Sylviidae; genus Cettia; species Cettia cetti. The sequence goes on along the minus strand of VZUI01024420.1, from coordinate 72,328 downwards.
TCAGGATTTCTTACAAGTGGGTGGAGAGGACTGGGGGTGCATGCTGCAGTTGAGAGAAAGGGATTCCTTACCAAAGAATCAAGAGAGATTGTTTATGACCCACACTTCTCCCTACATCTGATCCAGGGCAAAGCTGTATTTTTCCACTGGCCTCCAAAGCACCTGGTAGTGCCCAGTTCCTGTGGCAGGGCACCCAAACCAACAGACCAAATGTCTGATGCATTAAGGACACAGAGTGGATACAGGCTTTGCCTAAAGCACAGAACCAGGAACATTTTAAACTGCTTCATTTCTCAGCTCCAGTACAGCTATGTATGTATAATTTATTTAAGATTTGACTCGGCAGGGTAGCTGCATGCAATCAGCATATTGTTTTTGTGAAGGTTCCCCCCTATTGCCCCTTAGACAGATTTTAACTGTCAGTATATTGGCCTTTTGAATTTTTGTTTTCATAATACCATAAGCTATTTGAACATACATTATTATATACTAATCACTGCTTGTACAATTTTATTTTTTTTTTTTCAGTCTTACAGGCGACAGCGGAGAACAAGAAATGCAATTTAGTTGGAACTTCAAAGCAGTGTTTCACTATCATCCAAACTGGAGGTCTTTTATGCCTCTCTCACTATTGGTTTTAAAAGTGAAAGGAAACCAGATGTTTAAATTTGTTCTTTCAAATTTCCACCCACTTCCCACTCTCAAAGGAGGGGCTTTATGATAATAGGCTGATCTTGAGATCAATCACAGATAGAGATATATTTACTGTTCTCACATAGTCATAGTATTGCTTACATACATGAATTAAAGATTGCCTACATCCTGCCTCTGAACACTTCTAAACTTTAAAAAGATAGAGATCTATATTTGAATTTTATATTCATCTCATATCTCTGTAATGGGATGAACAAAACCACCCAATTCAATCACACCTGAACTCTATAAAAACTGGATCTTTCAAGATTTCCTATCATCATGTGGACTTATGTACACAACAAACTAGCCCTGAAAAGCTAATACAGAACAGCTCCACTCCACACTCATCCTTATTTCTTTTCAGGAGTGCCTCTGTACAGTTGAGCTTTGCTTATGAAGTGGATTAAGGTACACTCCATATGGCATTTTTAGTGCTGAAGCAAAGTGCCACAACAGGAACCGGTGCAGAAAAATACTCAATGCATGGCCAAGCTTGTCCATTAATGGCCTAATACAGGACAAGCCTGAATAATATCCTCAGTTACAGTAAGATGCTGGGTGCTCAATGAAAACATTTTAGTGAAAAATTCAGTGGTTCACAGGTGCACAAGGTCATATTCCTGTAGACATTAGGAACGGTTACTTTATAAATTTAAATCTCCAAATTGGTCAGATTCCATGTTTTTAAACTTAAATCCCTGTGCTATGCATGAAGTGGAAACAGCATCTTAGGACAAGCAGGAAGGGCATAATGGACTTCCACTTTGCACACAATGTCTCTCCAACCATTACCAGCAGCTCTGGTTCCTCCTTCTCCTTCATTCTCTCATCCCTTCCTCCCTTCTTTTTGACCAAACAATCCAGTCTGAACACAAGACAGCTCTCGTTAAAAATCTATCTAATTCTGTGAAAAGAAAAAGAAAATAAACTCTTCCAAACAAAATTTTAAAAAGGAAATCAACAAAATTGTAGAGATTTAACCAAGACGCTTTCAAGAAAGCAAAACTATTTGAGACTTTCACGCAATAGGAAAAGTTCATCTGAGTGGAACAATTGGTAGTGGAGCAGAGAACAAGAAACTGAAAAGGTTAAGGTTTTCCTGGACAAAAATCATAACTCAAACACATACTCAGGGGGACAGTTATACATATGTTTTTGAATAAAAACTCTAACCTGGCATGATTAATTTTGGCCTTCATTTTGTCAAAATATTGAAGTCCATATGGCACAAAGCAAATAATTCTAATTTTTATTTTAAACCCCTGTGTTTTTCTTGTCTATTCCCTTCTCTTCCACCACACACACTGGCAGCCGCTACCAATACGCCAAATGCCAAATCAACCCTGCAAGCTGGCTGGCACAAGCACTCTACAATACTGGCACACACTTCCCTTTGCAGGGGGATTCTCTCTGAAACCCTGTGGCACATCCAAGCATCCCTGCTTAGCAGCTGAGGACCCTGTCTATCCCAGTCACATCAGCAACAGGGTGCCTTAACTGTGAACGTGCTGCCCATTTCATTACGCTTAAATCAAATAAAACAGCTTCACTTCGCCTCAGTGCATCCATTCCCCCCGTCCCACCCCCAAGAATCAGCCAGGGCTTTACAATATCTGTGTGTCCAGCACAGGGAGGTATTGCTGCTGTGAAAACACAGGATGCAAATCACTGCAACGTGAGCAGGAACAAGGAAAAAAAAAAGAAACGTCACTCAGGCAGGCTGAGCAAACTCCAGCAGCTAGAGTTGGCTCCATGGAACACTGGGGCTTAAGTGGAGCCAAAGGAAGCCACTCCTTTACCTCTTGTCCACCTCTTCTCCAGCTTCAGTGAGCTGGAGAAAAATCAGGAATACTTTGCTGACCCTGTCATGATTCAAACTAGTATTCGAGGCTCAAATGCTAAATCATTCCCTTTGATGATTTAGGGAAGTCATCAAACACAAACCTCCCTGTTTATGCTTTCCCTATGTTCTTTTCCTATGTTAGAGAATGTTTCTTTAATATATGGCATTATATATATAAAAACATTTAAAAATATTTCAGCTGGTGTTTATTTAGACTATAAGAGAGTAGATTCCTTAAATAAGCAGACAATTAATACTGTTTTTAGACAAAGTCCAGGACTGGGAAATGGACAGTCTAGCACACTGTACTGAACCAAAGGTGCCCATACCTTCTACATCTTTTTCTACACTTGTACACTAAGACATGGATCCCACCTCCCAGTGTGTTCAGTGACCTCTGCAGCCACAAGAACTGTGTCCAGGATCTTCCAGACAGCCCTGATGACAAGATCAAAATAATACTTCTTTTTCACTCATAGCAGACAACAGTGAATCCTTCATCTATGAGAGCCTGTTCTGAGGGAGGTTCTGGAGCATTTCTGACAAGATCCATTTCTTGGGCTGCATGGTGTTACAGAGCACAGGCTGGAGGAGACTCTGGGGAAAGGCTGTGCAGTCACACTTGCTCAGAGTCCTCACATCAGCCCAACATCTGCCACCTGAGAATAATAACCCCACGTGATGCTCTTCCCTTGAGATGTACAGAGGAGCCAGAGGTCTGGGCGAGGGTAGCAGCAGTGGCCCGTGACACAGAGGACACGGCCTGCCCAGTGTGACACTAACTAGAGATCCCAAAGTGCTGGACTCTCCCTCTTAGGGTAACTCCACCTTGCTGCAGCCCTGCTGGAAGCTGACCAAGGAACAGGTAAGGAACTGGTCATGATTTGATTACTCCCTGCCACTCAAGATTGCAACAAAGCTGAAAACTTCCCTCTGTAAAGTCTCATGGAGAGAGGAACCTTTGGTCTCACAGCCACGCCACACAACCACAAAGACACTGACTGTGCCTTCCCACATTACCCAGTTTCTGTTGGAGCAGCAACTCCACCTAACAAATGTAACTTTAACAACAGTAAAACAACCTAATAGCTTTGCATGCCAGGGGGCTAATGTGGTGAGCCATTTAACGCTGCACTAAATAGCCGTGGTTTGGTTCTCATTGCCAAGTGCTGAACTGAGAATTGCAACTGCAGGAGCAGTCCCTAATTCGTTAGTTAAAGGGGGTCATTGCTCATAGGGTGGGGAAGAGGAAAGAAGGAGAGGGATATCAGACAATTCTAAACATTCAAAGTCGACAGAAGGTTGCACTCCTGAGAGAGGCAGTATTTAGTTGAAAGCCTGACAAAGCTCTACAGCTGGGAGGCCTGTGGTGGTTTTACTCCACACTAAAAAACTTGCCATAAGATACTTGTAACCTGTATAATAGGCTTGGTGGAAATGGGGAAGCTGGGAATGAAAGGAAGGTGAAAACATCTTGCTAATAACACTGCGGTTTTGTTTCAACTGGCCCTCAAAACCATACACCGTGCAGGCTGCCAGCACAGCAAAGTAGCAGCAACACAAATAAACTGCTTTCCCACCTACTCTTCCTGAAAAAAAACACCAAAACTTCCTTACAGATCTGATTGCAAGGGGCATCACTTAAAAACTTTAAATGATACAACAAAACAAGCCTAAATTTACAGGGCACCTCTGCAAAGGGAGAGCTTTATTCCTGGATGTTAGAACCCTAAAACAACCGTTTTCTCTAATTTCTGCCATCACTCAGATTGGCCTTGAATTACCTCCTGATAGGCCTCCCATGTGCTTGCAGATGAGAGAGTGTAATGGGGATCTGTTAATTAACTAGAAGCAAAGTTGCACGGTGGGGATCAAACACTGGATGCGTCCTAAAACTCCCACAGAGAAGATGAAATGCAGCGCAAACTTTAAAGACTTCCCGTCATTAGCCAAGACCTTGGCTGCTCCTGGCCCAGACCCCTCCTGTTTCAGAGAACAATGAGGACAATGATGGCAGAAATGAAATAGTGCAGCAAGGAACAAAGGAATTAGCTATTTACCCACAGAGAGAGAAAGGAAAAGAGGGGCAGGGGGGAAGGGGGAAGGGAACTTGCTTTTTTTCCTAGGGTTTCTGTCTACTTTTAATTAATTTACGGCTGCCAGGGACTTGCACACAGAGCACGCCCAGGAGCATTGTGTTAGAGCTCAGTGTTAATACATGTACCATCTACTGTTTACTCCCAGGCAGGAAGGAGAAGGAGCTGGGGCAGAGGGGCAGTGGGGAAGGAGGAGAGGAGATCTTCTCTCTTCAAAGCTGCTTGAAAGAGACAGGCAGAGATGAGCAAAAGGTTGTGCTGATCTCTGACTTCTCTGAACCTGCTCCCATGCAGGCTATTATTCTTTAGAAGAGCTGCAGGTAGGGCAGATCACTGTGGGCAGGACTTGCACTCGGCACTGAAATGAAAAGGGAGGGCAGCAGGACAGGGAGGTGTAGGGGAGGTGACAGCAAGCACTGTAGGGCCAAAGGGATGGGTTTAATGGGCTTCCTCCAGTGCCCTCAGATCAAGGGAGATCTGAGGGTGGAGGCTCACAGCCCAGCAGTGCTCTGAGGAGACTCCCAGCCTCACTTCCCTCTGCTTCCAGAGGACATGGGGCGCCACAGGGCACCACACTAGTAGCCAGCTTATTCAGCAGCTCCACAGATAAATACTGCCCCCAGCATCAGTGAACTGAAAGTCCAGCTATGGCTACACTGTGCCTACCCCTTAGACAAAAAGGACATGGCACCAGCCTATGACCTGACCATACAGGCACCTGGATACCCTAAAACACCCAAGCTGGCATGGTAAGCCTGTGTTTGAGGGGCTTACTTAAGCACCAAATGATAATTTCCTTCATCTTATCTTGCGATTAAAAAAACCCACAAAACCCACAAAAACCCCACAACCTTGTTTCCATGAAACCTGAACCCTGGGATGCAAAGCTGCACTGCATTTCCAGTGAAGGCCTGGAGAAGTCACACTGCACAAGGAAACCCTGCATTAAGACTCTGCAGCTTCCCCTACAAAAATATCCTGAGAGACCTCAGAGAGTGGGGTAATGGATGCATCATGCAAAGGAAACAGCCTAATCCTCCTAGCAGGGTCCTTGTGAAGGTTTCTCCTGGCTTTTGTCTCTCTTGAAGAAGAAGGAGAAGCAAAGGCTCCACTGAAAAATAAAAGTCTGCAGCTGATCAGATTTATTCTTGGCCTAAACAGTGGCCTTAGGCAGCAATGGTTTCACAGTCTGCACATGACTGCTTTTGATAAGGAATGAGGTCAGGAACGTGAGCCCCAGGTGAGGATGAAGCATTTAGACTATTTTCTGGTTGCTTAGGAGAATATTGGTGAAGGTGTCAGTCTTTCTCAGAGGTAAGAGCAAATTATAGTATTACATTTTAAAAATAAGAGGCATAACCATTTGGTTTCCAGACAACCTGTTCAGAAGAATCAGTGTGTGTTTCACAGTTCAGCAAACAGGACAAGACCTCCTAGGCTTACAGTTAACAAGACAAAAACAAGAGCTAAAAATCCCACTGCACATCAGGCATGTTTGCCCACAGAGGAGAAAACACAGAAAACTTCCCTGGCATTCAGTCCAGGACAACAAGGGCAGGGACAAGGAGGAAAAGTCCTTTGATACCAGAACTAGTGTCTCAGCACTGTCCTACACTAGCTAACCCCACAGGTGGGAAGTAAAAGGTGAAGGGAAGGTTGCATAATTTCATATCTGGTTTGATGCATGATAAAGCCAGCTATATTTTCAAAGGGGAAAGTGATGTATATTTTTTAAAAAATTCCTGTGTCAGATAGTGATGTTTTCACATAACCAGCATCATTCATGCATTGCTTACATATCACTCAGCCCTAAATAAACTGAACTACAATATCTTGAAGAACATCTCCCTGCTCTTTCACTCTTCCAGCAGCTCATGCTTCTTCCCCCAAAAACTGTTTCCCTTTACTTGGAAGACAATACCATCATGACTTCTGCGTGTGATTACATTTACCTTTACCAATGAGATCCAGAAAACCACCTGGATATAAAAAGAGGGGACTGAGTTTATGGAATTTGTTCAGATCTCACGCAGGACAACAAGATTGTCACTCCAAAGGGAAAACTGCTCTAATATGGCACAAATACATGAGATTCATCCTTACCAAAAGGTCTAAAGCAAAAAGTAACACAGTCCAGGTTGCAAATTCTTTGCTTTTATGCACCTCTGACAGGAAAATGACTGTGTTAGAATAAGTGATTTTTAAAAAGTCTGTTTTGTTAATTCATTTGGCTTATAACAGAGAGAATCATCCCATCACAAAATCTGCCAAAAGGTTCAGTTATTATTAGCCTCCAAGATGCAAGCTAATTGCTTTCTGTGTTTTTCACCAAAACCAGCTGAGATCCTGAGGTTCACAAAAAGGATACTGCACATGCTCAGAAGTTTCCCTGTCCTGAAGATTTTTAATTACAATTTTGACATTATTCTTCCCCAGTGCAAAATTTGAGCCTTGCATCTTACAGAGACTTCTCAAGCCTGTAACTCTGCACATCAATAGTCTTGCTGAAGCTAGAGAGACAATTCAGATGCATAAATCATCATGTGAACTCACCAAACTTTTGCAAAATCAGAGCCAGATTATCACAGCAAATACTATAGACTTTGCCATGACTGCCTGAAATGAAATTCCTTTTCAAAAAAATATATTTGACAGAATTTCTGTGGAGAAATAGTTGAGTCCCTCTTCTTTAAAAAAATTGTCAGAACAGATATCCAAATGTTAGTACTGCACAATCTCTCTAGTTTTATTTAAGTCCTCCTTCTGAGAAGTCAGTTAGGGATGAAAGTAGTCCAGAAAAGCCAAGTGAGTTGACTTCTACACTCTGGTAGCTCTCTGCTGCCACTGCTATTTCTTGAGACAGCAGCATCTTCATACAGTGCACTTTGAAACAGGCACTCTCTGCTCTAGTTTCTTCTGGAAGCAGGAGAAGGGAGAGCATGCTCAATGTTTGTTCAAGGGCTGGAGTTCAGCAAGTTGATCCAGCTCAAGGTATGGTCAAACAGGCACCAGAGCAGGCTCGAGTGAGAGGCACAGCTCTGGTTGGCACTTACTTTTCTTTTACATCAAGGATAAATGTGAATGGTTTAATCCTGAAAAATTAATTTTTCTCCACTAGTTCGTCTCTTCCAAAGAATTGTTGATAAAAAGTTGAAATTAGCTACACAAGGAGACAGTACTACAACACAGAAGAGAACAATGCTTCACCCAGCTTTTCCAGAAAAAAACCCAAGCCTCCTATTTTTAAGGGTATGATCCTCAGCCTACGGACATCCTCCAACAAGCTGAGGACTCTGCCTCATTTGTCAGCATATGGACCTGCACAGCCAGGCCTCACATTTGTTCAAACAACATATTCTGCACACCAGTCATTCCTCTGTAAGTGGAAGCAATCCCAGTTCATAAAATCAGCAGTGCAGAGGTCACTTCCACCTCTAAAATGACAAATCACTACAGTGCAAGTCTTAGCAGTGCTGCTCCCCATTTCCAAGTTATTTGTTCCAGCCACAGTACTTCACCAAAACCTTTTGCTGGCTAGTTTGGAAGACAGCCCCTTCTCCTTTGTATCTTGAGGCAAAGCAATGCTGCAGAGGTACCAGAAACAGGACACTGAGCTTTTCTTTTCTTTTTACTGGCACAGGCAGTAACAGGCCTGAGCTTTCATCTAATGTTTTCTATAGAATCATGGGATGACTTCAGGTTCACAGAGACCTCAAAGATCATCTCGTTCTACACCCCTTGCCATGGGCAGGGGCACTCTTCACTAGGCCAGAGCCCCATCCAACCTGGCCTTGAACTCTTCCAGGAATGGGGCAGCCACAGCTTGACATGACCCCTATCAACCTCTTATATTTTAGAGGGCTGGATGGCAAACTTGCAAGAACTGTCCCTCTCATAAGCAAATAATGTAAATTTCATTAGAGGTGAGCAAACATCATTTTCAAATGAGAAAGGTCCAGATTTCAGGCTGACAGGCAATTTCACCTTATTTTCTCTCCCTCAAAAACCTTTTTTCAAATGAGCGCATTGCCAAAAAAAAATTTTTGTTTTGACAAATACACAAATTCCCTTAAAACAAAAATATGTGTTTTTTGACTACTTGACAGTACTGCTTATAAAACATTGCCATACATTTGCTTGAGCTACATGTGGGCCTAGAACTAAATATAGACTTTAGTTTTCAGAGTTGTCAGTGCCCACCACCTTACCCTCTCTTAAATGCGGAGGTGAACATACACTTCAGCATTGTGAGCCAGCTTATCCATGATGTTTGTGCATTTCACCCATGGTGGGGGTTTAAATAGAGCCCTGCATACCTCCAGTGACTTGTTCAGGAGCTTAATCTTCTTCTGTGTCTCATTTTTATAGGGCTGCTGAGGAAAAAAATAAAACAACAAAAACCAACCCAAACAAAAAGAAAAAAAAGCTACAAAAACAAACCAAAACCACCACTTACAAGCGTGGGGAGACACTATTAAAGGCAGAGGTCTCTCATATAAGCACAGCATATGATTGGATAATATTGTCTGGATTAGCAGCTTTGTAACCTAGCCAAGCCCCAGGGCTACAATTATCTGGTTGCATTAAACTGAAATCACCTGCAAAACCTCGCAGTGAATGAACCCTTGCAAGTGTCTAATCTGCTGGTTCGCACTTGCAAGCAAAAACAAAATTTGCCAATGGTGAAGAGATGAACAAACATCACAGTGCGAGATTTTCCAACTAATGTTTCTAATTTTGCTTCAAAAGGGAGGTCTTTCCATTGCTTTTGGCTCTTGTTTGAAGTACTTTCCAAATATAGTGTTATAATAAGCCAAGAATAAGATGATGAAAGTCCATAATAGCTACCACCAATTTGCCCTTTTATAAACCTTTTCATTTCATTAATTCTGATGCAGACAATTTGCAAGGTCTGTTCTAAGGAGGAACCAGAGCAGACAGCACTCCTGTGATTCCTCTTGGTCCCAACTCTGTTAATAGTCTGGAGGTTCTCAAACTACACTACAATTTTAAAGAGAAACTATCTAACAATTGCTTCTTTCTTTGTTCTTCCATCACCTTCTCCTAGTAATTGACCAGGTGCCAAAGAAACAGGAAAATGCAAACAGAAACAGAAACATCCAAAACCTGAGGGTTTTGCTCCACAGAACTTCTACAACCTCACAGTCTATCAAACAACCAGCCCCCAGAATGAATGGTCATTCTGGACTCTCTGACCATCTCTCACTTGTGTATATCTACAGTTCCCCCTGGTTAGAGATGCACACAAAGAGCTCACACCACCAGCTGTTGCACATCAAGATTTACCAGGAGTTTTACTAAACTGTGAGCTGATGGATGGAATTATAATCAGGTTACACAGATAAGAAGGAAACCATAGATAAGAAATTCAAACTTGTGTGGTCCTAAAAGTTGCCTAAAAGATTGAGGCTACTCTGCCCTAGAAATGGCAATCACCTGGGGTGTGTAAGCAGAGTCCTGTACTTCAGGGAAGCACATAGACAGTGAGCTACCTCTCAGCCTTCTGCATATCTATGAGCAAAAGACCCTTCTTAAAAAATTATGTAAAACTATCAATAAAGTCATGAGGATGAACAATCACATTCATGTTGTAAGATGAGTGTAGTTACCTACACTCATAAGTGAGAGTAGTGTGGGTTTATTACATATCACAGCATGAGAAGCTCTGCTAAAACACCAGTAAAAAGACAATAATTACAAAGAAAGTGACATTTGAAGAGCTACTCAGGTACTACTGTGTGGGAATTAATGGTACTATTTTTACTGCTGATCTCTGCAAATCTTCAATTTCTCTGGGCTGGAATATGCAAGTGGGAAGAAAACTTCTAACTAAATTAATTTCCATGGAAAGTTTAGAGACAGTCTGGAAGATGTTCTTTAAAAACTAACAATGAAATTTGAAATAACTTAAACTGAACTAATTGATTTTGGATTTTCTCCATGTTGAAAGCTATTTTCTGATATAGTGTCGGGGAGAAATGTTTAATGTGGATATGACTGGTAAATGCTACTATACTTTTATACCAGCATCTTTTTTTTTTCTTGAAAATTAATTTCTTGCCTGAAAAGGATTAAAATAATTTCCCTTTAAAGAAGGCTTTGCTAGATTGCTGCTCTATCTACACTGCAGCATCCAGTTGTGTATTTATGTCATGACTTGCAAAAGCTTTTCAAGGCACTCCTAAATGTGCTTTGAACAGATGGGGAAAGGTAATGCATGGCATTTTGTCAGCACAGACACATGCTGATGCTGACGCAAAAAGTGACATCCCAGTGTATTGATTTCACATACATTTCCATATGCTTAAATTGTTTTAGCCTCTATGTTACTCAAGGATTCATTTTAAGATAACAACACTATTTAAACTACATTTTTCCCATGCATCTTCTCGTTATCAGGATCCATATTTCATTCCAAATATAGCTGCTTGGGTATGCAGGAGGAAAAAAAATACAAATCAATCAACCTTCCCATCATCCAATGTATTGACAAAGCAGATAACTCCAAACCACAGGAGGCATTAAGAAAGCAGGCCATCATAGCTGCTTAGATGATCTTCTGGCTGCTTCACCTCGCATCTTCAGTGGGTGCTGTGCTGAGACCTCCTTTCCTCAGGTCCACACATGCACAGACTCCAACTTTCCTCCTCAAAAGTACACATCTTTATCCTTGCACCGGCCATCAGCCACCTCAGCAAGGCAGAGAAATCTGTCATTTGTTCTCTCCTGAAAGGTCCAATGCCTGCCCAGAGAAGGGGATGTCTCACACAAATAACAGGTGCCTCAGGGAAGAGCCACACTCCTGCTGCTGTGACAGGCTCTGTCAGACCTATCTGTATGCATGCTCCCAGCTTCACCAAAAGCAGCAGTGTTGTCCTCTGTCAGCCACTTGTTTGATTCTATTTCTCTTTCACAGTTCAGTATTGCTCTCTTTTGCTCCCTATTTCTGACCTGAACTTTAGGAGGAACATAACACATCTCATCTGGACTAGAAAGGAACAGTTCAGTTTAGGTCAAGCTTAGCTAGCAAAGTCCTCAGTTCATTCTGTGGTTCAAATGCAGCCTGAGTTTTACTTCAGCTGGGTACATTGTACCAACAGCATTATTCTCTGTTTAAAAGAGAAAGAGATGTAGGCAGATGCATTTAAGTAGTTCCAGCTAAACTCACCTTAACCATGACTTCCCAGCCACTATCCCAAAGACAAAGGCAGTGGAGATACGAAAGCCAGTGGGTTCACAGTCTAGCAAAAAACTCCACAGGCTAGGTAAACCTGTTTAATTTTATCACTCCATAAAGTTGCTACTGGATACACAATTCAGAATTTCAGAGGCTTGTAACTTGGGAGCTGAGCTTTCCATTGAGACAGTGAGAATATTTTTAATAAAAGCAAAACAACTTTTTTTTTCTCTTAGCTTAGGGACAGCTGAGCCATTTTGGCTGAAAAATTATTTTAATTTTTTTTTTTTAAATGTCTGAGGCAAACACCCAAAATGGAAAATATCAGCCAAAGCTGAAATCCTTTGGCAAAGATATGAACAGCTGAACTGAGAGTTTTAGGAGGGAAGGCATCAAGCAATCTTTAATGCAGACATAACTTCCCATGCCTCCTACTGCCTGGTGGTCAGGAAAGGTGGTCTCCCCACCAGCATAATTTCCTAAGGTACATAAAAGCTGTGGAGAACATGGCAGAATCCACCTGCTGAAGAGCAGTGCCATGGAGCAAGACCCATTGTGGCATTTGTCAATCTTGCCTTGAACCACCTGACCTTCAGTGCTGTTGAAAAAGGGCTGCTGAGCTAAACTGACCCCAGAAAAACCAGCAGAGCAAAGCCCTCAGCACAAACTGTCCAGCAACAGCAGCCAAGCACAAACCCTGGACCACGGTTCAGCCTCCTGAGTCCCATCTTTATTTGCAACTCATACAGGTTCTGTGTAAAAAATATGCTCCATTTTTACCTTGAGTAACCGTAGCTTACAGTCACTGGAGGAAAAAAAAATTCTTCACTAGAACTACAAGGAAGGATACAGCCAAAAATGTTAACAAGTAAATAGTTTAACTTTTTTTTTCCTCTTCCTAACTCAGTGGCATAAATGATCAGGACCCTTATAAATACCAAGTAAGATTTCACAAGCTGGCATGCCTGAGTTTGTAACAGAGGGACATTTTGAGGTGCAAGCCAAGTACTCTGTGTTAAGGTAAAAAGAAATAAAAAAGTTGACCATAACCTGAGGCCTTGGCTCCTGCCAAGCGCCTGTTGTTATGAAAGCAAGGTGCTCCACACAATCTAATCATAGCACTAAACCTTGTTACAAGCCCTTTTACAGCTCCAATATCTGGGTTACATGGAAACACGCTGGAGAGCCTCCTTGTACTATGAAATAAATGTCATTCTGACTGGCATCCTCTCTTCCAGCGAGTAATTTCCCTCTGCTGATAAATCGATACAGCAAAAACAAATGAGAGTGCACAATAGGCACATTGAGGATTATATTTTTATTCATTTCAGAGCCCCTGCAGCAGAGTTTTTTTAAACACAATAGCTGAAAATGATGCACTCGAGCTGGGGGCAAAGGGGGAGGAAAGCAGACCTTAGAGAAGAAGGAAGAAAAGAGCAAGAAAGGAAAAGTGTAAAAAAGGGAGGAAGAAAACCTCAGAATTTAGAATACAAGTCTGCATTCGCAAGCCTCAAGTTCGAGGTGCATGTATGTTCAATGAGTATTTAGTTTGACTTATTTCTAAATTCTTGTTCTTCATTAAAGCAGCAATATTTGCCTTCCCCACCCTTTTCAAATTTTCATTTTAACTATTCCATGCTTCATTCCAAGGAACTCTTCCATCTCAACTTCTGTACTAATACATACAGGACACCCACATACATACAGTACTGCCCACATCTATAGTAACTCATACCACATATATAGTAACTCAAAATGTTTATGTCAGAAGGCACACATTTGGTATAGTGGAGATGGAACTGCAGGAAAATGGACCAAACCAGAGACACTTGGGCATTTCAGCTCGAGGAACTGATCCACCATCCAGTGAGGTCAGGAGAGGTATTTTCAGTGACCTGTAGCAGGTTCTGCCCCAGCCTGGTCACCTTTGATTATACACATTTTGGCCACAAGATTTGAGGTTCAAGTTCTTTTGTAGTTATGGAGCAGAACTGAAAAGAGCTAAACTTCTTTTTTCCTTAGGGCATTCAACCAGAGAGGGTGCAACTGTGGATTTACTGAGGTGCAGACCCAAAGGCAGGACCCAAGGTGTGGAGTAACTGGTTGGCCAGCACAGATGTAAAGAGAAGCTCAAGGGCACAACAAGACACCAGCAGGACTGGTGAAACTCCCTGGTTTTTGGCATTCACCCACTGCTGCTGAGAGGCCAGATCCCAATAGCCCTAAAGACTGGAGACCACTCCATGTCTACAGAAGACCTGGAATCAAGACAGCCAAGGGGAAGCCCAGGGAAAGATATCACACATTTTTACAGCATAACCTGACCTGAACATGCCACAGGCAGGAAATCCAGGGAGGACATGGTCCTACAGTCCTGATCCCTATGAGGGACTCCAGCAAATGTAAGCAGGGCTTCCATTTCATCACTGTATGTTCACTAGAAACTGGACCAAAGTGACAAAACATGGTACATTTACTGTGACATGGCTGCTGGTTTGTGACCACTTTCTGCAGTGTCACAGCCCTAGTTTGAACCAACAACCTCAAGGTGAGAGGCTGTTGAATCTCATTACTAGTTCCCCATGCCTCATTAAATTTGCATTTATTTGGCTCTCCCTGTTAGTGGTTCCTACAATGACCAACTAGAAATTAACAGAAATGTGCTTTTTTTTCCCTTTCCTTTTCTCCTCCTGCCTTTTTTTTTTTTTTTTTTTTTTTAAGCCGAAAGGCCATAACACAACAGCAACATAATGAAAAGTGAAATCCTTTTACAACCCTGGGAAGGCCAAGATGTGTGCCCAATAAATGTAAGCAGACATGATATTCTTTATAATCACAGCAAGATGAAGATGTGAACTGAATAAATGCTTTAAAAACATCATAGATTTTATTAGATGCAAAAGATTGAAGCGTTAGGCACCTTTTAGCTCAACTTTCATTTAATTTACTGCTTGCTGTACTGTAGTCTAAAGGGAGTGAAAAAATCCTCTCTCTAATTTTTTTTTCCTTTTCATGAGCTGACCAAGGAGATGAAATCTGGGTACTTTAATTACCATTCAGAGCCAAAGGCCTGGCCTTTGATATGGAAATCCCACTTCAACTCCAGCTTGCTGCTGCCTTTCCCTGTCCCCTTCTCCTTCCAATCTCACAACATGAATTTTAAGTAGTCTTGTCAACACCTGACCGTGAAAGCTAACAGAAGCCTGTGCTGCTAAGTTGGTGCTGTTGATAATTTTTGTGGATTTTTTTTTTTTAATTTTACTTTTCTTTAGGAGGGAGAGGGTGGGGTGGGGAGAGTTAGGTTAAAAATCGGACAGATCTGTGGAACTGGATCTTCTCTTTCCTTGTCCTGGCCCAGCTCATGCAGCAGCTCACATGAAAGGGTAAAAGAAAGGAGAAGCAGGAGGGGCAGGGGGGGAACGGATGAAAGCTGTCATGTACAGTTACCCTGTTATTGTCATCTGCCTGCTGCATGACTCCCAGCTTTGCTATAATTATTAATTGCACTTGTCAACTGTCATTAATTCCTCTTTAGCATCCCTGTCTTGGAGTAATTAGACAGAACAGCCTCACTGCACTCATTGTTTAGAGAGGCCCCTGAAAGAGCCCAACGGGCCTGTGGAGACACAACCATCATTAATACAATAGAGCACCTCGGCATTAACCCTTTCCAAGGCGTAGAGATCAGAAGCTGATGGCTCTCCTATCCTACGAGTTCCAGTTGCTGAATGCCCCCTTTTCCTTCCATCCAAAGACTCAGGAGCAGCTGGAGGCTTCAGGTGCTTCAGCCTGGGGCACCCCACTTGAGGGGCTGCAAGGACACCTGATTTTCTGAGGGGCTCAGCACTTCCCAGCTCTATCAAAAACCAATCTGCTGCCTGACTCAGAGGAAGGCACAAACCACCAGACTTTATAAAATTACCATTGTCAGCCTCACCTCTTTCACCAGAGTTTAGGGAGGTTGACGAAAAAAGAGCTGTGGTATGTCAGTGTCCTTTGAAGCTCATTTCCACCCCTACCTGAGGAAAGGGATGCAGAGCATCTGTTCTGGCTGCCACTGCTGAGGTCTCCAAGCCCAGCTTTGCTGTCTCTGCTCCCACATCTTCCCATGCCCACATATGCACTCCCAAAATCCTGAATTCCCCCCCAAGCCACCTCTATGCTGTTACACAGGCATAAGTGATGCCCAAAGTCTTCCTTACACTTGCCATTGACCCGGTGGCCACAGATTTGTGGCAGGGAGTGGACTCCACTCTCAGTGGAGAGGATAAAAACACAGGGATGTGGGAAAGGTGGAGTAGCAAGACCCAATTAGGAAGCTTAGGAGCAAAGCAAACAAACAGGTTGATACTGTATTTGTATCACCAGTCTTGGGAACAAAGCTGCACTTTCCTTTGGTAATACCAAGCTGCTTCTGGGCAGGAAATAAAAGGGAGAGGAGGAGAAAGTGTTCCCTCATTTAACTTGAATTTACTCTGGTGCCTGACTATATAAATGTTCATTGCCAAAAAAAACCCAAACAAACAAGGAACAACTAGAGCAACCTGTTGGTGCAACAAACAAAATATCTGCAGTTCAGCTTGGAGCTTTCTGCTTAGGTTTATCAAACACCTTCTCTGCAGCTAATCCGCTCTCTCTCCTCATCTTTTTAACTGTAATGCTGGAATTCAAGTTTTAATATACAAAAGGGAAGCCAGCAGGACAGTAGCCACACTTAATTTTACTGTCACTTGGAAACACTCCAAGGAGCTCCTGGACCACTGGACAGACCTGTCTGGGGTTAGGGAAGACCATACTACACAGCTACTCCCACAGTCACACAGCTAGGAGGGAGCACAGAGATTTTTTTCCTCTAAAAATTCCAGGAGAGACTCCTATTCACTCTAGGCAAGCAGTTTTGCCAAACCTGGTCACACCAAAGAAGATCTTCAGCAACAGTATTTCTTACACGATATATTTTAAGTAGGACTAAATATTCCTGGTTCAAAATCAGAACTTAGACTACTGAAAATGAAAAGACACTTTCTTCAGTCTGTTAACTTAAGGGCAACAAGAGACCTTTGTGAAAAGGGCTGTTTGTTTTTTTTTTTTCCGCATTAAATTTTGCCTATCTTTTCAATGCTTACCCAACTGAGATCAAAGCCGCAAATTAATGAAGCAAATATACTCTAAACCAGTGTTTCAAAGTCATAAAATGTTAAAGAACCTTATTCAGAGCTTCAGCTTCTTTGGATCTGGCTTAGTAGCTTGTGACTTACTGAAATAACAGAGAGCTTTGTATAAAGCCATGTGGAAGGTATTTATAGTACATATAGAACCAGAAAAATATTTCATAAGCATATGCATCAGATTTTTGGCACTGTGCACCCTGCATCAGAAATAAGAATTTGGCCACAGATCTAATCAGAAAACACTTATTCACTTTTCTCTATTGTGGCTGCAGTCAGCCACTGTAAAAATTAGAGCAATTTTTTCAAAACAGGGCCCAGTTCAGCTGCATGCTAAGTACCATCACTGATTATATTCCTTCTGCATTTTTAAAAGATGGATTTTAGTGTCCCACAAAACTGGCTCTGTCTTGGATAACAACAAGATTCAACAACCAAATCTTATTGTTACCTTATTAGTGAGAAACTCTGCTAAATCACCTTTAAATTGCACACAAGGCCAAATTGCTTTAAAGGTCAAAATGAATACAGCACAGGCATATTATTACAGATTTCTGAATGGGCAGTGATACTAATTCCTCAAGTAAATAAACCAATTCTATTTTCCTTTGCTAATACCAGATGTTTATTTCACCTTCTTACATGAGCATGCTCTTGGGACAGATGCAAACCAATCCCAACTGCTGGCAAGGAAGGCACCCTAGGATAAAGCTGGCTGAACTCACTGATGATTTCAGGTTTTCAGTGTGATCTGCTGAGACGTTTCTGTGATCCAGCCAGAAGCTCTGGCATTAGCTCTGGTTAATTCAAGAAGGTGAAAAACAATAGGTGGTTAACAGCCATTTCAGTGTGAACTCACCTGCTTTCTGTGCTGAACTTCTGCCACCAGTGCACCCTGATGCATGCTTGGGAAGTTTTGCCAATTAAGTACAACTCAGCAAGCAGCTCTTTATCAAACAGATTCAGCTGCAAATCCATGCATTCCTCTAATGCATAATGCCTGACCCCTGCACACTGGATATTCCCAAATCATCCCCAGCCATGTTTTCTCCTCCCTCCCCTTTACAGGCCACACTAGCTGAAAAAGCAATTAACAGGAGCACAGAACATCCAACACACGCACAACCCTAAAAACACACCAATATCATCACAGATAATAAATTCTGTTCCACAGTCTCTCCAATGAAGAGTGTTCAAGTGATGATTAACCAACAAGCCAAGTGTTCAGCTGCAATCTCAGCCCATTTTGAACAGCTTTTGCTCAAGGCACACTACAGCAGAAGATTAAAAAGCCCCTCCCAAACGGATTAAAAACCCTTTTAAATGACCATCTTCCAGGTCATTATGGCAATAAGTAATATCTATATATACCCATATATATTACATATATAAAGAAAGAAAAAAAAAAACCCCTCAGACAATCCTTCTCTAGAGGATTACTTCAACACTTTTGACTTCAGAGAGATTGAAACTGATTCTCCTAAGCAAGCAGCTTTAACCTAAATCAGAATTCACCTCTTCACCAATCAGAAAGAAGCTTTTTCAGAAACTTATACTTCCTAATAGTTATATGGGCCTTAATCCTCTTGGAAACAGTTTTAGGTCATTATTCCAGGAGTTATTAGGTTGGAAAACAGCTTCTAGGCAAATGATGCTATTCACAAACCTTTTACACCAGAAATAATGGTTGGATTATTTCTGCCTCAAAAGTAGTCTTGAGGTCTGATTTCTGATTTTCTTTATATCTGATGCTCCTGAGAAGCAAAAAAAACAAAACAAAACAAAAAAAAAAAACCAAAAAAAAAACCAACCAAACAAAAAAAACACACCCACAACAAAACAAAAAAAATACATAAAATATGTGGAAGTAATTTTATAAGAATATAATGGCAGCAATGAGAGCAAGTTCTCCTGGCTTCCAGTGCTCTTGTAATGTTTCCAAGGGCACCCGAAAGATGTTCTGTTTCCCCAAAATGCCAGTGTCAAAGAGCTTTCACAGATCTTTTTTTTTTTTTTCCCCTCATCTCTAAAGTATTATTCTTTTTTATTATTACCCACTGGTATCTCCCAGCATGATAGATAGTAAAGTACATTGAATTCTGCTCCTTGCACAGTGCTTGAGGGAAGGGTGAGCAGACATCTGTTGGTCTGGGAGCATCTCTGTTTCCAGGACTTTAGAGAGCACTTTCCATTTCCACCCAAACTTATGCTTTGCTTTCTCTGCTCTGCAGAGCAGGCTGACCACACACCCACCAGGCAGCTGAGCTCACAGGACTCACAGCAGTACTCAAAACACTCCTGCCTTTGAAAACACAGAATTATCAATTCCACTTCATATTCTTTCTACCCTTGAGCACAGTAAGCAGATGGGAAGTGAAGAGTTTAGTACCTCTCACCCCAGATAGTTTCCTTCTTGTCTTTGTAAAAAAATAAATTACCATTATGCATCATATGAATTTTCAGTAAGAAGAGAATTCAGCCCCAAAGCTGTTTTATTTCCAAAAGACTCTCCTGAGCAGTTGGCTACTTCTTCACTTTATAATGAAAGTCAAACATACCAACACCAAAAAACCAGCACCCCTCAAACACACAATGACAAGTCCAAACCATATCAATTCATCTGTGCTATACTGCAAACTTGGCTTGCCTCAAACACTGAAATTTCAATGGTAATTTTTGCCTGAATAAGAACTTCAGCATCTACCTCATCATATAGCCATATATGCAAGTGAAGTACCCATAATCTTCCTTTTCTTAAAAAAAAAAAAAAAAATTGAACTTTTAACTGAAACCCCTACCTGTTTTAAACTAGTTATTAGTAATTTTTCACCCATTAATTTTACCCCAAAGATGAATTTCTATTCTTTGCAGAAAAAGGGGGTCAGTGGAGCATAAAACTTCAGCAGCACAAAAAGAGCAGTAGGATCTCTGACTAAATTCTTCACTAAAGAAATGATATCACTCAGCCCAAGGATTCTGTGGCATCACTTTCTGAAGTGTATTAAAAATTTATTATTTTTCCTATATAACATCATCATTGCTCAGGAAAAATCCCTAAACCTACAGGAAAGGCCTTCTGAGGTAAACAAAAGCTAAAGAGACATAATTACAAAAAAAAAAAAAAAAAAAAAAAAAAAAAAAAAAAAAAAAAAAAAAAAAAAAAAAAAGGAAAGAAAAAAGAAAAGAAAAAGAATGGTTGCATTTGTTCTCCTTAGTTATATTAAGAATAAAAAACCAAAACTAATGTAATAATGTATCCCAGCAGTTCAAATCTTCTAATTTATGTAGAATGGATTATTACTTAGACAATCTGACCCTGGGCAAAACTTCCTCAGTTGAGAAGATTTACAATCTAATTATGCAGGAAGTTCTGCTGAGACAGTTTGGGTGCAATGGTCTTCTATTACATTAGCTTAGCTAAAATTGCTGCTTCTTCACTTGCTTGGCCTTCCAAGTACTCACATGAAAACAGAAAATCCTCCCTTCGTGTCCTTTATTTCCCTTTAGTCTTTCTCAGCATTGCTGTGTGCACAGGCACTTGTTCTCAACTGCAAACAGCAGCGAGGGGCTGAGGTTGTTAAAAGCCAACTACAAGCTGCCTTTCAGGCTTTTGCTTTGGCCCCTGTTTAGTGAAGTGACTTTAAAAAGGACCATCAAAGTGCTTTTCATAATTTTTACAATGATAGTTGCTGGGTTGTTTCTCCCCTCCCCTATTGCAAATGCCCCTGAAAAAAAAAAAAAAAAAAAAAAAAAAAAAGCAAGCCTGGAGCTGAAGTCTGCTCCTCTACACTTGCTTCTTCATGCTGCATGCACAAAACTAGTTTATTTTTGTAGGGTTGCTCAGAGATGTTTTGCTGCTGTCTCAGACACCTGAATATTTTTAGCAATCTATATCATTACATTAAAGAAAAAAAAAAGTTCCTCAACACATACAAAAATAGCAAGAGTTTTGTAAGTCTGCAGAGGAAATGATAGGAAATTTGGGTCTAACATAATTAAAATTATCTTTTCTCCTGTAGCTATATTACAGTGTATCAATACAGCTGAACATACAGACATGTCCTGTGTTAACATAGATGGAGAAATCAGTGCCTTTTTTTCTTTATAGTGAGTGTTTTGATTTCAAAAGGTCAATGTATCATATCACAGCCTTTGATCTTGATAATTACCATGTGTAGTAATGCACATTTTTATCTACAGGTGGCAGACCTTTTAAAATCAGCTTCAAATTCATTAGACATTTTTGTTGATACCACCACCCACGTTAAAAAGTCAGGATCTGCAGCATAGAGTTCTAATTAATGCTGTTCAATTTAGAGGACAGATTTGTCAACAAAGTGGCTCAATTCTCAAAGGCTAGTGACCCTTCTCAGAAGTAAGGCCTTAATAAATAAAAATAATTTTTTAAAAAAATAGTTTCTCAGTACACAGCAAGCTTTTATTATTCAAAAGTCATTCAGCAACTCAGCAAAAGATTTTTTTTTCCTATAAAATAGAAGTTTCACTTCCTTGATTATTAAGCACTGCCTGGCAAATTAGTGATTTCTTCTTTGATAAGCTTATTTAGAAGAGGAAAAGATGAGAATGTCACAACTGACTTCTGGCATTTAGAAAGACATAAGTGAATCGTACAACTTCTCCATATCTGAATCAATCATGTTAAAATACCATGACTTAGACTGTCATCTCAGATGTGTGTCTAAGGCCTCAACACAAAGCAGAAAAGCATCGATTTACACCATCATATTATCAATCATTCACATAATCCTGCATTCAAATTTAATTAGATTTTTTTTTTTCTGAAAAAGAACAGAAGAATAAGCCCTCTGCAGGTGGACAAAACCAAGAGTGCTGTATCTGGGTTTTATCTTAGTCAGGTCTAAAATCTCAGTGGCACAGCTTTGGCTCTTGACTTCCTCCCACAGCTTTTCCTCATTCCCACCCAGGAAAACTAGATGTGTTACCTGTCACCACAGCTGCATTGCTAACCCTTGATGTTTTAGCAATTACCACTCATGACACAAGAAACACAAGAGCAACCTGGTCAAAGACAGGTGACACTTAACCCCATGGCAAACCCAGCACACTCAATGCCAACCTCAACTCTGCTTGCTGAAGTCCACAATAACAAGGATGAAAACAAGGCAAAGGGAAGTGCTTGTCTTTGAAACCTTAATTCTGCAAACATTTACTTTTCATGGAAATCAGATTAAGCTCAAAATCCACTACAGGATTGTTGCCTCTTCAGCCCCTAAAATGGAGAGGTGATAAAATGAGGTTACCGGTTTTAATGAAGGGTCCCTGAGGTGCACAACACACCAAAATATGTGCTGAAAACACCTCAAAAATGCACTCGTGACACAGGTCAAGCATAGTTTTATAAGTTTAGCAAACAAGCATAATTGACAAAAAAAAATGCAATTAGAAAGACAGGTAATGAAGTAATTCTTGGTACAACCCCTTCTGAAGCCACCCCTTCTTGCTAGTTATGTCTTATTACATGAGAAAGTGTCTTGGGAAGGTGTCTTGTCCTTGAGTCCCATAAGAAGCAAGATTAGAACAGGCCATCAGGAATTTGTTTGTCTAATAGGAAAAGTACTGAAGTTAGGAAATGATATAACTATATAATAACAGTCTACAGAGCTATAAATATATATGAAGAATATATAAAAGCAATAATCATTTTGGCATCAGGATCAAGAAGACACTATAACTGGTAGGATTATCTGCATCTGGATCTCCTGCCAGGACAACAGCATTTAACCAGATTCTTCCCCATCCAGTCTCCCTAATGACAAGAAACATCATATTTGTAAAAAATTTAGTACTTGGGATATAGATATTTACTCAGCAACACTACTAAAATATTGCACACATATCCACAAAAACAAAAAATAGGCCCCAAAACCTAAACAAAACCCAAACCAAACAAAGCAACCATCCAAACCCAAAAATCTTTCGTAGCTATCTTACTGACTGTTTTGAATAGATTGAAATACAACAGCAAAGCAGTTTGAATGAGTAACAGAAAGCACAAACTTAAAATATTTACACTGAGAACACACACACTTGGAGAATGCTTGTTTACTTGCTGACGTGCCCACTCTTCCCCTCCTCCCCAGTCCAAGAGTGGGTGAGAAAAACTGAGTACACTAATGTCTTTTGTGGTAACCTAGTAACCTTCTCCTTTTTCTCCATAAGCTCTTCCTTCATACCACACTCTTCCTTACTGCCAGCCCTCCAGAGTAATTGCAGTATGTCTTTATATGGCTTTGTTTTCCTACCCAATGCAGAGGAGTTGGGGTTATTTTCAATCTTCGAAAGCTTGTAAACAGGATCAAACAGGAACCCGGTCATCAGCAAGAGGAAGGCTAGGAAAATAAAAGCAAATGCATATCAACAATTTTATTTTAAAAAGAAAATACATCCAAAACATGAAACAAAAGCCTGGGCTCTGCTAGACATCCCCCTCCCCATTCCTTTTTATTTAGTTCATGAACTCTTTTTTGCAGAACAGAGGCTGGTGTAAATTAATGTGTGACCCAACATATATCACGTGGAAAAGCTGCCATAGAAATATGTAATAGCAAAAAAAAAAAAAAAAAAAAAAAAAAAAAAAAAAAAAAAAAAAAAAAAAAGGCATTAGTAGAACTAAAGAAGCACCTCTTATCATGATAAATCAGTACAAAGATTGAACTAGGAGAAAGCTATGACTATATATTCCTGTTTCTCTAGACTGTTTAAACAGCTCAACTACACTCAGTGCTTTTGTATCCCCAGCCTAACACGCTTGCACAGTCAGCAGTGCAAGTGCAGCTCTGGGAGCAAGAAGTCCTCTGCATTTTCTTCTGCTTTCAGCTGTCACTCTGAGTAGGTGGGTTACTCACACATTCACTCCACGAGTTAGACCCCGTTCTGATGTTCTTGAGTTGCACCTGATCTTCCTGCACGGGTGACAGAGCGGTATCTCCCCCAAGAACACAGCCCAAAGCGTCAGGGACTCACATCCCTCAGTGAAGTCAGTCCCAAACCCCTCCTGGACCTCCACAGTTCAGGAGCATGAGGCAACTCAGATCTCTCTGGGCACCTACAGCAGTTGTGGTTGCTGCTGTGTTACCCCAAGCCTTCAGCAGAGAGGGGAGAAATGCATCGTGGCACAAGGTCTGTGAGTGCAGGAGTAAGCACAAGCAAGTCTGGGCCATACTTGTGACATGATACCCTGTGCTCACACGGGCCAAAGTTCATCTCACATGTGGAGTGGTTGTCCTTCTAGTCAGGTTTGGCATCCCTAAGTTTTATTAGGGTGTACTATTATCAATCTAGTCAAACCAACACAAATAATTTATAGTATGAAATAAATGTATAAATACGATTTCTTTTATTTTTCAGCTGCAAAACACACACAACCAAATTCTGAAATCAGCATCCTTAATATATAAAACCAGGAGATTTTTCCTACTGGCTTAACTTGACAGAATTACTTTTCCAGCCCCACAGCTCAGAGAGCTCCAGGAAAAGCAGCAGCATATAAGGCACCACCAAGAGCAGGCTGGTGCATGAAGGTTCCAAAGAAAACTGTCTCTAGTTCCTCTGCATGCAGGCAAATGTTGTGAAGATAAACCTCAATTCCCTATATTATTTTTGAGCAATCAGATGAATAAACAGAAATGTGTCCTCTATATATTTTGTATAGAAATTTCCTCAGTCATGAATTTCTGCTCTTAGAAGGATAACTATCCTTATGGGCTTTTCAAATCTGTGGTGAAGAAAAAAGAGGGAAATCATTCCTCAGTGAAGATAACAAGATTTTCTTGTACAAAGATAGGTCAAGTTTTTTGAGATCTATTAGACTACTATTTTACCAGCATCACAAAGAACTGAAATATGCCATTTGCTTAACTCTTATTATTTGGTTACAAAAAAAAAAATCATTAAATAAATAGCATTATATAAAACTAGTCCTTTATCTTCCTTCCCCAACCCACATTATTAATACAGCAGACACAGACCACGAGCTGAGAAAAGAACAACCCCACTCAATTCACTCCCAATTAGGATGAAATCCCAGGACAAAAAAGGCAGGTCACAGGACAAGTAACATTTGTTTACAGAATATTCACCCTGCCTTTTCCAAGCAACCTAGAACTGAGTGCTATCCCTGACCTCTTCATATCAGCAGAACACAAGGAAAAAGCAATACTCATTTTGCTCATTCTCCTGTTTGCTGCTGCCAGCTTTGACCAGTGATAGGTCAGAGACAAGACAAGGATGAGCAACTATCTCCTCCCTTAACAAACCCTTCCCAAAACTTCTGGTTTCCCATGACCATAGATATTTCTAGGTTTCTGAAGAGGCTTTTCTTTCTAACTTCCCTGTACCTAGCAGTTATCTTCCACAACCTGGGGAGGCACAGGTACAAAAAACACCCTAAAACCAACAGTAACATTAACAACAACCGCCACCTGCATCTGTTTTATTTGGGTTAGTTTTCAACACTGTGAACCCCAGTTTATTCCCATAGAGACTTCAGCATCTTCTTCTTGGTAAGAAGAAGATGCTGAAGTCTCTATCTACATACAACTTTCTAGCTGGTGTCAAAAGCAGCTTCAAAAGAGTTGTTTTATGACTGTTAGAAAAGACAAAGAGAAACCCAGGCTAACAAGTGCCTACAAGCTTTGATGGGAATAAGATGATTTTTTTTTTTTTTTTCCAGGAGCAGAGCTGGAAATATTTGTATGGAAAAAGTCTCTTTGAAAAAAATCAGATCTATTTGGACTGAGCAAACTTTAGTTAATTAGTTGAAGTAAAAATAAAAATGTGTTTTTAAAGATAAAAACTCACCTAATTCAACTGTTTATTAACAATGCAATGAAGCAATCACCAAACACTAACAGAGACTTCTGAAATTATGGTTTTTGGCCAGAGTCTTGAGTGGAGAGACAGAACCAGTAAAAAAGGGCCTGTTGCCATGTGAAATAACCTAGATCCTACTCTGCAATTAAATTCACTTTCATATTTACTGCAGTTTCCATAGGATGGACCTAAGAAAAATTCCGCCTTTAAACTATTTCTCTGACTCCCTCTCTATTTCCATAACTAGTCCTACAATATTTTTGTTTCTACAGCAACATGGCTGGGAATTATTATTTGGGAGGACTGTGAGTGCACCATTCCAGAAGCAGGCGACAGCTCTGTGTACAGGAATTGAACCAACCCTTTCTAAAAAATCCTAATAAGAGAAAATTTTAGATATAAAAATCTTCAACTGTAGAACACACCCTTTCACAACATTAAAGCAATACATTATATAGTATGTCATATCTCCTAGAGGAAGTTTTATGTATTATATTTTACAAAATTGTTTTTATTTAAATGTTGTCCAAATTTTAATAGTGGTGAAATCATAGCAACAGCCTTGAGAAGACCAAAGTCCTACCTCTCACCACAAACTCCCCTCAACAATCTCCACACAGCCCTGCCTCAAAAAGCTTCCACTATCTGCAAGTTCCATTTCCCTGTTCAAGCTCTGCCTCTTCACTGAGGCCACCAGGAAAATGACACACAGTGACAAACATTGTGGTGACTTTTCTCTGATGATGGCGTTGGCTTGGGATATATTTTTAGGAAGCAAAGAGAGCAAAGTGCCAAAATTACTCTAGCAATTATCTGCTAAGTATTTCTCAGGGATAAAAAAAAATTTAAAAAAAAAAAATCAAACCCCCAGCCCACCACACATTTTGCACAGAAAATGCAACCTTTTACAACAGCTGTGACTCACAGCTCTCCACATTTCACCTGGTGGTTAGAACTCTATTCAGTTATGCATTATAGAGAATGAGAGAAACAGGGAAACATGAGGCTTTGTGCATACACTTTCATTTTCACGAGAACTCCTTGAGGCTTACAGCTGTTAGTTTTTAACTCTTCAAGTCTTAAATCTGCCTATTAAAAGGTTGAGCTAAATTAGTCAAGCGTTATAAAAAAACTGTGTTGCTGCATCTTCTGCAGGTGAGATCTTCACTATCTAGCAAATTCTTCTTCACTCTTAAAAAATGGAATGCATAAAAGAAAAAAGGATAAATGTTTTTGAAAACCTGTTGTCTTCAGAGAAGACCCTACCTCCTAATTTCAAACTCTGTGTTCTCATTTCACAAGCCAAAAGTTCAATCCGCATTATAGCCCTACATAACACTGGTTTTGACATGCAGTAAGAAGAATCACAGGCTGGCTGTGGATGTTTTTCCCACTCCAAAGCAGTCAAAACTAGTCTAAACAGAGTGGGCTTGGGGGTTGTTTTAGGGTTGGGGTTTTTTTGTTGCTGTTGTTGCTTTTCAACTAATTTTTCTGCTAGAAATACACCAGGTGGCTTGTGCAAGACTACCTCCTCAATCTACCTATTCATATATCTGGGCTGTAAGAGAAAAGTCAGCAAGGCTAGTAGGTTTTATTGCTTTTTGGTTTTGTTTTTTTTTTTTTTTCCTCTTTATTTTTTTTTCTCTCTTTTTTTTTTTTTTAATCTATTTGCCAACCAGAGTCATTTATCCCCTATTAGATAAAGTATAATAGACTATACCGAAAGGGTCACTGGCCTTCCATTTAATGATATTGCCGGCACCAATCTACATTTTCCCGACAGTGTCCCTCAACACAGAATAAATGGCTGATCTCTTCACAATAACAGCTGATTTCTCTTTATTAAGCTAAAAAGGTCACCATTTTCTACGGCTGGGCCGCCCTGCACTATTGATAATTTTATGCATAAACAAATGGCAAATTTGTGCCACATAAATATGCATTAGCAATTACTTTTTCCTCGGGCAACGCTCGCCGCATGCAAATGTGTCCCTCACAGGGCCTGGTGGCTTTTGTTTTAGCTCTTGAACAGCTAAACAAAAGAGCACAATAAACAGTTTAAAAATTGCCAATCAATAGGAAATGCAAATGCAAAGGTAAATGGCAGGAAACTTGCCCAAACAAATAAAACTAAATAAAAAAAAAAAGCCAAACAAAAACCATGCACAGAAATACATAAATAAATGGAAAGGACTCTCTCTTTTCTCCCCACTCTCTATCTACAAGTCTGTTTTATTTCTTTTTGATAGACACGTGGCTAAGGTAGTCTTTGCACTGCAACAGTGGAACCCACATGGAAGCACCTAAAATGTACACATGGGTTGGGTATGTTTTATGCTGGACCCACACCAGCAGGCAAAGGAGGGAGAAGGAGAATGTCTGCAAAATTTCATAGTGGATCCATGGCTTAGTTTTTTTCTGGCTGCAAATTTCCATTAAAGATTTTTAAAGAAACGCTACATTTTAAGGAATCACTGAAAAAAGCTTCAACATCTTCTGCAAATAGCGACTTGGGATTTTATTACTGGGGAAGTGCCCAGAAAATACCAAGCTATCTGTAACTACATACAGACATCTGTAGTAACTGCCTAATAAATGTTGTCACTTGAAAAAGTTGAACTACATATAATTTCCTTTACCCCAGGGACAGAAAGCTTGATTTTCCCTTGTCTTATCCTTGGACTACTCAATTCCGACAGCAAGTCAAAGTTGTAAATAAGACACAGGATAAGGGGAAACATCAGACCCAGACACTAAATTGGTATGAGCACAGAAAACCAAACCTGACAATTTTAGGAGAACTGATGATTCCTTTGAATTTTCCCCTTCAACAGAGGAGCTTTAGTGCTGCAGAGGACAATGTGACACATACAGTGATTATTATTGTTTGTAGGCTACTACACATGGGCAAAGAACCCAGCTCAGTAATGCAGGAACAACACATGGTGCACAAACATATGCTAAGGCCACCTCGATGACCCAGCCAGGAAACCTGCTTTCTTTCCACACAACTTCTTGAGGCAGAAATTTTTTTCTTCACAACTAGGAAATGGAAAGGCATGAGGGACCCCCAGCAGTGTAAGCTGCCCCTTAATCTACAAATATTTATGAAGAAACCAAACTTAAAACACTTATCATCTTAAAGAAAAACAAACAACAAAAAAACCACCAACCAAAATACTCCAACAAATCAAACCTAAAATATTATTTAGTTAACAGAAATTGAAGAGGCTAATCATGTGCTTCAAGTGTTTCCCTTATAGGGGACATCATACAGCAGGTAACCCACGTACACAAATTTGCATGATGTTACTGTCCAAGGGTTTATTTTTAGCGAATGGGAATGTTCCTGTCAATGTAAGCATTCAGCAGCAATCCTACGTTTTTTCCCACCCAATCAGCTGTCATGGAATGACAATTTCACAGAATTCATTTCCATGAATTATACTAAAAATCAACAAGCTGATAAATATAATTTTTTTGCCTGTTAATTCAATTCGTTTCTTGCCTTTCACTCTCCCTGATTTTGGCTTAGATAATTTTGTAACACCACTTTACAGGAGGACTTTTGATCCTGATAGAAGTGTTAAAGGCTATAGTGGCAGTGGTAATTTTTTTTAACTATTCTCTTTCTAAGAGCACTCTTACACATGGCCAGTACAGGAGAAGCTGCATCAAGCACAGGACAAGATATGCCCTCACAAAGTCCTCATTTTAGGCTTTTAGCCAAGAGAATTCCCACACCAGTAACACATTTCAGCCACAAATCCACAACTTGCAATTTCTCTAAATGGTGATAAGATGATCAATTCAACATGGCACATATGTGAGATATATAGAAATGACTTCTTGCCCCCTTGACATCAACCTTTCTTGGCTCTGCTTTTTCCCTTATCATGCACCAAGGGAAAAAAAATTATATATATATAGATAACAGCACCTTCTACTTTGGGTAAGTCAAGGCTCACCCAACAACTGCACACCCATTAAAGAGAGAATCCTCAGTTAAGATGCTCTGCCTTCTCCAGCTGGCCTTGGAGCTGCTCCTTAAACATGCCAATGCTGTCAAGGGGTATCCACCTGCTAGCAGACTCTCTGCAAATCCCAAAGACTTCAGAAATAACATCTTGCAGAAATTTGCATACCATTTTGTTAAGCTGAATGTGATTGAAAAACCCATGGTTATACACAAAGTTCTCCTAAGGTCATCAACAGAGTGAAAAAAGGCATAAGCAGGTATGCTAAAGCGAGATCAAATAAATTGTTTAAATGTCACTGCAAAGGTAGTTCTCACGAATGTCTCTGTGGCCAGTCTACTGCCATTAACATAGTTAGAAAGTCTGTAATAGGAAGAAAATTATTACTACATAAAATATTCCTACAAAGAGAGACTGCTGCAGAATTGAAATGAAAAGATGTAGCTCAATCTGTTAATGCCCATCCCACATGTGTGAATGTGATGAACAGTGGGGAATGAAATGACTGCTAAATCTCTGTTAACAAGGGTATTTTAAATAGTATACATGGGTCCTGCTGTATTGGTACCGTGTCTTAACAAAATTTGATAGGGTTATTCACATTAATCCCCAAAACTAGCACTAGCACTATCAAAACAAGACCTCCAAAGAACATACCAAGAGATGGCCATTTTCTACAACAGTGGGTGGAGTTGTTTTTGTGAGAAGGATGCAGCTCAAGAGAGTGAGAGAGGAATCGAGAAGAAACTATTTTTGTCAAATTCAAGCTCTCTAGCTCTCTCTCCCAACAATTTCAGCTTCTACTCTTGTTTTTCTAGCCCCCATTTTCAACAACAGTTACTGTCACTAGTGGTTAAAAGAAGTTTTTCTTTTAAAAAAGACAGAAATGAGCACTCACAACTACAATCTTCATAGAAACATGCTTTTAATATCAGGTTTTT
The DNA here is from genome assembly GCA_013401135.1 of Cettia cetti. NCBI lineage: Eukaryota > Metazoa > Chordata > Aves > Passeriformes > Sylviidae > Cettia > Cettia cetti. Next base: position 41,556 of record VZUI01024420.1, on the reverse strand, counting down.
TTTTCCAGCTTTGCTGGAAATCTTTAAAGTTAAAGCTTTCTGGCAAGAGCGAGTTTCTTTAACAACTTTAATACTGCACAGAGCTGTCATTGATAGTGTCTAAATACTTATTGTGTATATTTTCATATGGTTATACACTTGGAAAAGAGATAACTAGATGACAATACAGATGCTGACACATCTGCATGATAGGCTTTTAGAATTTAGCCATGTACCAATTCTTTCCTTGATGCCATGTTATTAAATCATTACACATGTGAACACATGCACACACACACCTGAGGATACTCAAAAGCAACTAATTTCAAGCATTACAGATTAATCCTACCTCCTCCCCCCCTCCCAGACTAAATATTAGCACTTCAAGATGTATCCTACTAATACAGCTACACCCCTCCTCTTTGAATCTTCATTCTTCTCCCTTCAATTCATTGCTTTCAGTTGTTTTGAATTGGGAAACATCAAAAACTGTCAGCAAGAATTTAGCGTGAATTAGTATCAGAAAATTAGTGGGCTTTTTAATTAAAGAAAATGTGATGTTTTTGTTCTCCAAATCTCCTCCTTCCTCTTTTCTCTCCACCCCAAGAATAAGCAAAATGTGCTTCTGCAATCAATCTATCGTCTGAAAAGCAAGCTGGATTTCTTCTCTTTCCTTCATATTCACTACCAGTAATAGCTCCATGATTAAGACTCAGCTGACAGTTCTCATGCCACTGAAGTTGAAAAAAATCCAGCTCACTCCTCCAGTAGCTGAATTGGTCCTGTAGGAAGGGGAGAGGGGGAAGGAGTATGGGGAGATAAACACATCTGATCGGAAAGACATCCACAGCAAGGCAACACTCCCTGCTCAAAGCTACCAAAGCACCCATCCCAGGCAACTACAGCCTCTCAGCAGATAACAGATTTAAGTATTCCACTCAAAATAGTAAGAAAAAATTCTGAAGGTTTCCATATGAACCCGGCAGAATTGACCAAATGTATCCATCTGTTCGCTTTCATATAAGCAATATGTATGCTGCCAGGATTGGACCTCTTCTAGGGCAGGGCCCTGGGACTTCAATTACATCTGCCACTTCCCCGCTTTACAGCGGCCTCAGCAGCAAAGCAGGAATTTCATTTTTTTTTTTTTTTAAAGCCTCAAAATAGCATCCTGAGGAAACACACAAGAAAATGACTATTTCTACATTTCCTCCCTCTTCTACCTGATGACTTTGCCTCAGTACCTAATATTAATACCAAATGGGATGTTCTGAGCTGAGAAACATGGAAGCATTTCAAGAAAGCTTTTTAGTGTCTCATTTCCATCTCCTTAGCTCAGAAGGGACTATTTCATAAGCAAATTTGAACACCTTCAAGCAACTCATGATGAGAGTATCCCGAATCAAATTAGTTACCTTGCCTCTATTAAACTGGCAAAGCAGCAAATCCTCATCCCCCCCTGCAGTACATAATCACCAATACAACAGGCAGACCAGAACCTCCAAATATGGCTGCACCTTACATACCCCAACCTTGAATTATAGAATACAGATTACTTTTAAAATTTATGTTGCTGATAATGTTTATTTCAGTTAAGACAGTTTGCTTCTTTTCCTAATGCAAGCATAAAAATCAGTTTCTTTGAATGCAAAGCAGTATTTCTTACTTCAGCAACTGTGGTACATGCAACGAATCAGCGCAATAAAGGCAAAGGTGAATTTTGAGTAATTCACTTAATCTCTGGAGTAGTGGTTTTCAGAGGACTGAATTCTAACCAACTGGTGTTGTAAGGCCTCTGATATGCTGTTTGCTTTTCTCCCCAAATATCCAGCATATCAGCAGGAATCACACCACCACTGATCAAACCTCTACCACCACTCCATTGGAAACGTTCATAATGTTAGTTGTAGTTGGCTTTTATATATATAGCATTTATAAGAAAGTAAATGCAGCAGCCAATACACCAAAACAGTGAGTACAAAACTGAACAAATGAACTGCTTGGCTTCATTACCATTCACTACCTGAGCCACTCTTCTTTTTTTTTTTTTAAGTCACTCTCACTGACACAGCTTAAATAATTCTTGGACGACCCTGAAATGTGCATGGAGGAAAGCAACTCTTGCCACTTGCCCTTTGCAACCACCAGTCAGAATGTTATCCAAGACTGAGGAAGAGGGAGCTCTCAATTCACACATATGCAGAAAAGACTTGCTGAAAATCAGTGTAACAGACTGAAAGGCCTGGTATGTTGGGCATGCTACCCCCACGCAGGTCCGTGTGCCTCCCTCCCTGTGCCAACCTGCTTCACAAGCCTCTTCCAGCAGCTCTTCTGAGTCACCAGAGTGCTCCCAGGTTTTACACTGGGAAATGCTACAAAGGCAGTGAAACGTCACGCCTTTCTGTTTGCTGCCAAATTGTAAAGGCAGATGAAGCAACTTAACTCCATGTAAAGACCTAAAGCACAGAAAAGCAGCACAGATTAAAAAAAAAAATATATATATATATATATGGAGTAACAGGGGCTGGCAGAAGCTGAGGAGAAAGAAGTATGGGTGAAGATGAGAAAGACAAAAAATAATTTAGAATATGCCAAGACTGCCAGAGGCCACTACCCTCACAGCTGGGAATAACTGCTGGACTTCTGACTGACTCAACCCATCTGCTGCTGTCCACAGCTGGCAGAAACCAGCAGGACTCTCTCCTAAGTCTCTGTGAGTAACAGCCCTCTGATGGTCTAAGTGAGAGGGAAAGGGTGGCAGACCTCTACAACATTTCCAATGTAATACTATAAAATTCTCTGGTGAAAAAATATTGAACCAAAGTGAGCACTCAACAAAATACTGTACTTTAAGATTTCACAATCATTCCTTATTTAGCAATCGGAAGCCCAGGACAAGATTCAGTCTGTGTGCATACACATTGCAATACTCTCTAATTATATGATCAAGTTCCAATTTTTTTCCTAGGAGAATATCACCCCAGAAGAGCCATCTCTGGGAATGAACATGACTTGCACACTTACAAAGTTGTCTCCTGGACCACAAACTCTGGTTTAGGTACTGGAACATGAGAATTGAAGGCAGCAGAGATTTGCAAGCCAAAAAGGAGGACAGTTTTGCAGGAATCCAAAAACTTGCAGGAAGCCCTTTGTCATACATGTCCCAGTTTCTGACCTGGTGTACCTGCACATATACTTGGAGATGCTATATTTTGCAGTCAACTGATGCTTTATTTTGGAGATACAAGCAGCCACAATAAAGCGAAAACATTTTGAGAAGTCAGATCTGACCCAGTTGCATTTAGAAGCCTATCACAGGAGTAACCTTCCCTACACATCAAATGGAGGTGGGGGGTACCTCTGGAGATTTGCACAAAGAATTTAATTCCAAGTCAACTCTGCATTTCCTTTTCTCTACTGACTGAACAGAGGCCTAAGCAAGGGACTCCCTCTCCAGTTATCATCATGGAGAACTAACAGAAAAGGCTGAGGGCCTGTATTTACCTGGGATCAACCACTCCAAGCCCAATCCTTCCACAAGTCTGCCACCAGGCCAGTTTGGATTGTCACATGGCTCTGGCCTTCTTGGTGCACAGCAGCATCACTTTAGGAGAAGGGTAGAAAATACTTTTTTCCTCAGGGCTCCCCTAAAACAGGTGGCAAGGGCACAGCTCTGGGTAGGAGAGTTCAGACACTTTCACGTAATCCAGAGACTCCCTAAGGCAGATAAAAATTCAGAATTAAGCAGGCTTCAGTGAACTGGATTGCTGCCAGGATTTAGGATGACTGTAGCTATATAGGTAGAATTTTACTGAACTGGGGTGTTTTCTTCCCCTTCAAAAACTTCCCTCATCTGTAAAACAGAGCACCACCAAGATAGATGTTGTTGAGAATCAATTAACATCTTTACAACATGCAGATAACACAGTGATAAACATCACAGAGGAGGCTATGGGAAGTTATTAATTTTCACATGTATTGGTTATACCAGTTTCATTACGGAATTTCTGTTTTTAAGCTGGGGTCTGAATGTGTACAGAATATGCCTGCCACAGAGACACACAAAAAGGATTAAAAAATATATGGAATCTCTCCTCATTCTGTCAGCACTGTCATTTCAGTGGTCTGATATGTGATCATGTAATTAAAGACTGTATCATAATGCATATGCACAAAGGGGCTGAATTAAGGTTGTGCAGGCAAATCTAATTCTGGCATTTCCTATGCTTTGAGAGCCTGACTTCACAATCTTAGTGTTCATTTATCCAACAGTTCCTGTATGTAATACCATACATTATATACACGTGTTGGGAACACCTTCCCCATTGCTGCATATTCTGATTTTGGGAGATATGTTTACACACATACAAACACACACAGCACAAAAGCAGGACAATACAGAGTCATGTCCACTGACCATCTTTCCTCCTAATTCATAGCATTGCTCACTGCCATTGATTTAATCACAAGAACAATCAAATTTTTTTTTACATGTGCTAGTTCCGTTTGGTTTTTCCTCAGGGAAACACACTTTTTCTCCCTTCTTACCATTTCAGTATTTTTTCTACTTACTGAGCACAACTTTCATTCCAGTTCTTGAACAACTCACAGAAAGAGCTCCATTAAGGCACTGGGCTGTGCTTTCTTGCCCTGACACTGGCTGTTTTGTCTGCCAAGCTCAGGCCAGACACTAATGCTTACTTACCCAGTTCCTGGATTTTCCAGCCTGCCACTGTATGCCCTCCCAGTCCTTAGTATTGGTTCTAGCTGGGATCCTTGTGACACACAGGTAGTTTTGCCAGCTAAACCTCAAGGAAGGTGCTTCCCTCCCAGACAGAAGATGTGCCCACTTAGTCCACATGCACCATTTATTCCCCAATCACTGTCCACTGTTCTAAATCTTTGTTGCTCACTCATCCCTTAAACACATCCTTCAAAACAAACCCAAAAACCTCACACAATCAGCCTTAAATACTAACACACTGCTGCAATACACACACACACTGGTCTACAGCTCTCAAGCAGGCATTCTCAGACAAGCTTTTCCTACAGCCACATGTGGCAAAATGGACTGCTTGTTCAGGTTTTTGCATGTGTTCGCTGCTGTACAAATACTGCACTGTTAGACCTTGTGAGGCAGGTGAGCACACCCTCACTGAGGGAAAAATCACCCAGGTTTGTACTAATCATAGCCACAGTGAACTCCAGGACTGAAATAATGGGAATTTCCTCTTGCACAGTTTCATAAAAGCAATGTTGAGCACTCACAGACACTAAAATCACCTTGAATCTGAGCTTCCTGAGAGGCAGTTTGCAGTCTCACACAGTTAACAGTCTAGATCCTTTCCTCCTCCTCACACCAGTTTTCTCTCTCAATTTCATAGAGTACAACCTACAGTTGTCCTAGAATTTCAGAAAGTGATAATTTTCTGTAGAGGTAGTTTATCTGACATTGGGCCTATAGCACAGGAGGGCACTTGTAGCTTCTAATCATCCTCTCCATCTGTTCACCATAAGCAATGTTGATCTTCAAATTACACAACCTACACAATCCTGAAAGAGTCTTTTACTTTCCGGTAGGACAATCTGCTCCTTCCCTTTCCCCGTTTATTGCAATCTGCAGGATCCTTGCGCTGCCGCACATACGGAGAACGAGAACATATCAATCCACCCTAAATGACCTCGAAAGGCTGAATCAGTTAACCAAAATAGGCAGAAACTGCAGCTTTCCAGTAGACTGCCCCCCCCCCCCCTGAAGTTATCTGTAAATCCCATTCTTTGTGGCGCGGATCCTGCGGTAAGACTCTGATCACGAACGTGGTCCCAAACAACGCTGAAATTATGTCAGTGCATCTGTGGGGTCTGAAATACCATTCCCAGCAGCCTGTCCTGAGCCATTCTGGCCGAGGCAGCCTGAGCCTTCCTTCAGGCATGCATCCTTGGAGCTGCCCCAACCCGGCATCACGCCACCCACACCTCTCCCCACGCTTTGAAAGGTGTCTGCAACAGCACGGATGGGCAGGAGGGGCAACGAGCCAGCTGGCAGCACTACACTCCTTTGTCTGCCCAGGAGACAACCATTTCAAAGCAGGAATGCAATGGGTGAGGCTTCCAGGAGAGGAAACAGCAACCATGATAGGAAGGAAAGAAGCCGGGAATTCCGATGCCTGACCACAGGTGCTCCCACGAGCTCAGATCGAATGGGAAGCAGTTAACACAGAGAATATGAAGAGAAAAAAAACAGCAATCTGGCTCTCCAGAACATCAAGTGAACATTTAATATGAGAGATTTGTAGTGACAGAGGATCTCGGGGGTGTTTTCTTGCAATAGAAATACTGATTGTTGTGCTCCATCACTACTTGCTTGTGTCTTCAGCCACAAGCCACCAGTGGCAGGACAATGTGGTGCTAAGTGGCATAAAAACCACAAACCATATCCTAAAAAGAAAAAAAAAAAAACAAACAAACAAAACCCAAACAAAATAAAGGCCCAAAAAGTCACACAAACATCAAAGCAGGTTGATCTGCCCTGTAGCCAGAAGATGCTCCACAACACAGAGCTGATTAAATGAGTAAAACCAGGTAAATGAGCCCAACCAGGGACAAACAGACTGCTAGTGACACTTCAGAGCTGACAGGAGACAGTTAAGTGGCTGCCATCACTGTGGCAGCTTTATCACACACCAGTGGTTGGTAATGCTCTACACACCACAAAACTGGTGTTGATGTTCCTAAGCATAAGCCATTGCATGTGCACTTCTCTTAAAGCTCCATCTCCTACACATCTGTGAATGCACAAAGAGAATGCACAATTCAGCTTTCATTGCATTTTTATTAGGTCTCTATCCCTCCTGCTTCTGGGAGAAGCACTACTGACTTAAGGCCCCGAAGTAAAACAAAGACATCGTGATATTTTTGTTTTAATCCTAATGTTTCTAAATCAAATCTTGGAACTTTTTGGCTAGGGAAAAAAAAAAATCTGGCCTTATATTACAGAAAATACCTCCAGGTATTTGAAACTTGAGGCATAAATAATCAAGGATACCAGGCATGAGTACCAAGAGATGACTAGCAATGTCCTACCCCCACATATGCCCCCAATCTGGCAAGCAAACCTGAAAATGTGGCACCATGGCTTTTCCTCTGCTCTCAGTATCATCGTTAACCATACTACAACATTCTATTTTTAGCTTCTTCTGCCTTACAAATGGGGTCTGTATGCATAAATGCCTCCAAGAAACAAAACTTTCAAGACATGCTTTGGTCTTGGGCAATTTTACTCCAGGCATGAGAAGGGTTGTGTCCTTCTGATAGGGGAGCAAGCTGCAGCCCACCTACAGCCCCAGTGTTGGAAGTCTTTAATTCAATAAACATGGTGAAGAGTAAGGACTTAATGTTTTACTTTCAAAATGTTTGTCTGCACTGTTATCACCTATCAGCTCCTCCAACTAACGTTGTGGATCCTCACAGGTTAAAATTGAATTTGGTTAACAACAGGCTTGCAGACAAGAAGCAACATAGAATATGCATTTCATTATTCTTGCTTCATATACATAGCTGTTCACACTCTATTTATATAATCTAAGGCTACTAAACCATTTCAGTAGCTATACAAAACAATTCCAAATCAAGCAAATAAGTATTAAGATTTCCCAATCCTCAAAATAGCATTTTTTTCTTTTTTTTTTTTTTTTAATATCAAAAGGGCTAAAATTTGAAACAGGTCAGAATGGATTTACTTTTCTGGGGAATTAATTTTCACAGGTAGCAGAGACTGACAGCTCCTATTGTCTTGGCAGGGAGATCTATGGGTCCATCAGGCTTGCAAAAGTGTCCTGAGCATGAGTTTGTAACGGCTTGTCAGGCTGCACTGCAGCAACAGGAAAATAAGAAGAGGTATTGATGAGCCTTAGCTCTGAAGGAACAGGTTCCTACACAGCAATCTTTTCAGTCCTTTGCTTAGGAAGAGCTGACTGTAATTCTAAGAAACAGGACATTAATAAAGGCATCCTGGCATGGGAATTATCTCAAAAGGACTCATTGAAATTTCTGATGTTAGGTTTAAAAGACAATATGGCTTTCAGAGCTCCTAGAGAAGGTGACTTGGAGACAGCTGTGGGTCACAAGCCTCAACACTCCTCCACCTCCAGTCCCACCAGTCCTGCAGAGAACACACAATATCTACGTGTCCTGTGCCCAGTGGAGCCAAGCAGAGATTTTTTCACTGCCTTGCCAGGGATCATGCCTTCGACCTGCCAGTTCCAAACACATCTCACTTTAAGAGCTATACATTAAAAAAAAAAAAAAAAAAAAAAAAAAAAAAAAAAAAAAAAAAAACCTTAAACCCCAAGATTCGATACTTTCTGCTGACTACGCTACAGCACTCATAAGTTTATCATCTTTCAATATTTTAAATTAATATTAATACATAGAAAGTCTTCCAAGCCTAGTAAAACCATAACTTACAAATATTCCAACACTGCTAGGCAGAGACCAAGTTCCACTGCAAATGGTTGTACCTCTTCTGCTTTTAATGGCACATAGCACAAATAGAAGCAAGAAACTGGCAAGAACTTCAGGGAGATAAAAATGAGTTTCCCAGTAAGTAAGAGTATGGATATTGGAGTGGAAAGCAGTAGCAAGACAGAATACAAGTTCAGAAATAAGTGTAAGAAGCTTGAATGTTGTTATACAGAAGCCAGTGGAAACCACTCAGATATTGTTAAATGTGGTGGGATGTCTCTGTGTGCCAGGGATGCTGGTGGCAATACAATTAATATTCCAGGTACAAAAGGAAGTGGGTTTCAGTGTGGTTTTTAACTCAAGACCCTGGGGGGAAGGTATTAGTTCAAGCCTGGAACAAATCTCTGGAAATTAATGATAAATCAGAAAGAGGGGTCAATGTATTTCAAGGGACACATCTAAAGCCATTATTTTATAACAGCTGATGGCAATAGCTGCTCAGGAGGGAAAAAAATAAAATGCTGATTTTACAGATATTTGGAGGGGGGAATTAGCACTCTAGGGAAAAAGGGCAGAAAAGATGGCAGGATACAAAGGTCCACCAAGATTTATTGAAAACCAGAGGGGAAATGTAAGCTAAGGGGAATGAACATTCAGTGTGCACAAAACAGACACTACAAAACATGATAATTAGACAGAATGTTAACACAGCCTCTATTAAATAAAAATAAAACCAAATTTTTTAAAAAGGCAGCTCACCAACATGACCAAAAGCATCACTGCAGTCCAAGAGTGAGGGTGCACAGAGCAAGTAGCCCTGTGATTCCAATCACAGTTCAGCCATACTGACTAGACATTCCCCCCTGCCTTTTTCTGACTACCACTGGCTAGGTAATAGCAAGCTTAATATATCTGGATTTATGATTAAAGAGTACTTAGAAAAGATTGATTTGCCCTGCCCGACAGCAAACATGAATAGCCTGGAAAAAAAAGAAATAAAGGGTTAGAAATCACACAGACTTCAGAAGACATGAAAAGGGACAAAAGTGCTGGCCTTAGTGGCTTTTATTTGAAAAAAATAAGTCCACCCCCGTCCTCCAGATTACATACCCCTTTGTACCAGAGGCAGGATAATAAAATGCTGTGCAGAACGACATCAACATGAATCTTGCCCAAGAAGAAATTATTGAATGCATAAACAAATTTTTCCATCCTTCTATGCCTTGCATACTAAACTCTTTAAATACATGCATCAATGCTAAAAAAAACTTTAGGGGAACATGTTAAAACACATTCATAGGGCACCATACTCTATTATTTACTTGTCAAACATCACATTCACTCAAGAGGGGCTGGCTTTCAGAGAAGTCAGATAATATCAAATGTCAGAATCTAGCTCATAATAAGTGGTATCTAAATGCAACAAACCATTACACCACTAAGGATAAAAATCTCCTATTCAGCGCTAATCAAAATACATAAAAGGTGCTAAATCTTGGCACCTGGAAGAGGAATTAATCTGTTTCCTGAATACAGGCTCAAGAGTACAGTCACTGCCGGTATCAGCATCCAAAATTCCTCCACTCCTCCTCACATGATGAGGGCCGTGACAACCATCCTGGTGGACTGACATACACTGACACATGCTGACCACAAATCAGAGGAAGATGTCAAGTATTCTCTACCAGCCAGCTGTCCACAAAATAAAATGCTGCTGCTCTGTTGATGGAAAGGGAGGGCTCAGCTGGTCGTTTACTGAGTGATCTTCAACTTCGTTTTGAGAGGGAGCTGAGCAACGCTCAGAGCTCTGCAATCCCCTACCTATCATGTGCTGCAACCAGCCAGGACTTCATCCTAAGCAGCTGTCAACTCAACATTTTCAAGAGCAACAAATTCATTAAAACTGTATAATTATGGCTGAAACTTTCCATGATACCCAGGACATTTTAATCATACAGCTTGCTTTCAAATTAACCAAGTCTCAAATACTTCAACCAGTCTTAAAAATTCCAGACTATGTATCTATATATTTGTCAAATGCCACAAATTATTCAGATTATTAAAAAGGTCTTATCCTTAAATTACTTTTCTACTTTTGAAATGCAGATTCCATAGTAACAAAACTTCAAGAGAAAAGAATTCAGAAGAACAAAATTAAAAAAGGACCTACACATGCTATGATACAGATCTTTCAGGAGAGATCAGATATTAAAAATTAAATAGCACTGGGAACCAGTCACTGGTAAATTAAAATCAAACTAAGCAAAATTCCCATTAAAACCCATCAACTTTCACAGGTCCTCAGTAGCAGAAATACTACAGGCCACAACAGGATATGATCTAAGTCACCAATTTTATTGGAGTTGGCCAAAAGCACAGAACAAACACAACCTGGATGGTGGGAAAGCACAAAACAGTTTATGACCATTTCTTCAAAATTTGCATCCAAATTACAACTGTCCAAACAAACCTCCAGTTCCTCACGTCCTTTTTAATTTGCAACATGAAAATTTCCTGCAGTACAACAACCTGTTTTGCCCAAGCACTGAGCACTAAAATTTCCTATTAGAAAAGCCAATGGCAGTTCTCATTATTTATTTCCCCTTAAACTCACGTAGAAATCATTATGTAAAATTTCATATTGGGAAAGGATAAAATATATCTGAGACAAGCTGGGGTAAAATAAACTGGCAGTTATCTACATCTGCTCATGGGTGTATGAAACATTAGGAAAAATACAAGAGGTGGAATTTAATGCACAAAGTGAAGGCAAAACTGCCAAAGGTAAGTAAAAAAAAAAAAAGTATTACGCAGGGTTTGCATTTTCTCCCATCAACATCACTTTAGGGCATTGGATATATATGAGAAAAATATCTGCAATTCCACAACGTAACCAAATTTTACCACTCCCTTCTCATTGCTGTTGTCACAATTAACAGCATCCAACCCATGCAGCTGACATCAGCCTGGTGCATCCCTCTGCTCCTTATGTGAGTTTTTCCCACAGCAGAACTGGTTGCATTGCTTAGTCTCTTTCCCTCCCCTCCTTCCACAGGGAGCCTTCTCTCAAATCTTAAGTAGAAGCCACCAGTTTTTCCTTGCAATCTGATTATCAATTTGCACCTCAGCAATGGATGGCTAGAACGCTATTGTTTTGTTAATTGTCAATTTACATCTTTGAAAGGTGTTGTGCATTTTCTTCTTTTGGCAGGTTAGGACTAATTCTGTATGTTAACATAAATGCAGGTGGTTTGGGTAAAAAAATGTTTTCTTGTAGAATGCAGTTTATTTTAAATGTGCTGCTTTATTTATTTTCTTTCTCTAAGTTGCTAAGTTTTCTTGGACAAATCTTGTTCCAAAGCTAGTAGGGACCACTCTGCCTAAGCAAGAACTAAAAGGATAAGGCTCCTTTTCCAATAGGTTCGTAGAAGTTTATTTAAATGTTACCCACTAAAAAAGGAAAAATCATAAAGGAATATTTAGTTACACTTTCCACTTCTGACAAACAATCAGGGGGTTCTGTGACTGCCAGTCCTCAGACTCAGCAACCACAAACATTTTTTTCATAAATAAAATTCCTTTAACTCCTGCAAAGCCCCTTTCCCGTGTTAAGGATGTATGAAACTGATTGATTCATGAACAGTACAATTGGCAATTAGTTTTCAAATGCAGGATGGTTGGAAATAGGAGCTTTTCAAAACTGCAAGGTGTAAATGAAGAAGAAGTGGCCAAAGTCACTCCTGATGAACAAGGCATGGAAGGAGGTTTTAAAATGCCCCAAGAAACAAGAAGTAGGAAAATCCTGGAGGAAACAGACTTAAAAATGGATTCTGAATTATAAAGCTGTTTGAGTTGGAAGGAACCCTATAAAGATTATCTAATTACAACCTCCCTATCATGTGCAGGGAAATCTTACAGTCTTACTAAGAGACCCATCCAGCCTGGCCTTGAACACTTCCAGAAATGGGGAATAATGCTGAAGTGACAAAAATAGAAATTCCTGCTAAAATATCAGACAGCCCCCAAGACAAACACTTGAGCTAAGACTACAGTTTATCCAAACACAGAAAAATTCAGAAAAATAACTACAGGAAGGCTTGACAAGATAGAAAATCCCAGTTTCCCAGAAGTCTATGTGTTATTATCTAAACCTAAAGCTGGACACAGAATGGGGAGACGAACACTACCAGAAAATGACTTATTGTCTTTGTACACTTGTCAATGTTTCACTTTAAGGTCATTATTTTCTTATGTTAGGATTCACCAATGTAAACTTAATCTTGGAGCTAAAAAAAAAAAAAAAAAAAAAAGTACACCAATCCATTTTAAAACCAACAAACAAAAATGAAACAATCTGAAAATCCTGACAACTGGATCGCCTGCTGAGCCACAGAAATCTCAGAGAGTGAGATCAAAAGGGGAGGCTTCATGAAATTTCTATTACTAGTCCTAAAGAGATGAATCCAAGCTGTAATGGCAAAAGTATCTCAAGTAATAGACTTCCACATACTTTAACTCCGTGAAAAGTTGCAGATCATAACCAGCTCTGAGAACTTAGAACCTGAAGAATCAGAACCCAAATCAGTTCTCCCAACTTTTACTTCCAAAGAAATCTGGAAAGCAGGTTAAGAGGAACTGCAAAGCTCAATGTGTGTTAAAGCCATATAAAGGAGCAGGAAAGCATTTTATTATCCACATCAGAAAACATTCTCAGTTTTACAGACTTCTCCCAGCAAGCTGAGACTTGTTATAATGCCCACCAGCTATATGTTTGTGAAGATCAAGGACATTTAGGCCCAAGATACCAGAAGAAAAATGTGTGTCCAAAGAACAGGAAGAGAAAGTGCCTCTGCCTTTGGGGAAGCCTCTATCATCTTTTGCTTATAAAAGTATGCCCAAAAGTTAAAAGACTGTCTAAGTTTGAGCACTGGATAGTTGGAGGTGTGAGGTGGTTCTGTTCAATCACTGAAGGGGAAAAAAAATTGAATAATAATCAAAGCCTTACTAGAATTTTCAGTAAATTATCAAAATTTTAGTAAATTACAGTTCCTGTAACTGGGGTTGAAATGTTACAGAAATGGATAATCATGGACCTGTTTGATGGTTGGGTAATCAGACATAGCTTTGCTTTGGGTTTGATCTAAATTTCTCTTAGTTTATTAAAGAATAAAAACTGATAAGGGAGTGCTTCAGCAAGTTGACATGCCTCACTTCCACATATATAATTATCTTACCTGTTCTCTCTGTGTTATGCCCTGAAGAGAAAAACTCCTCAGAGTGGCTATTTCAGTTGGTGGCTATCCCCACCAGGCAATACAGTAAAAAGAAAACACTTGCCAGAATTGGGCATGTAAGGATATTACAATCATCCTGTGCCAATACAATGGCTGAATATAGACAATGCTCTAACACAGATACACAAGAAAATCTCTCAAATACTCCACAGATCAATTCAGCACTTCCAGTGGGCTTTATCTGGGAAGACATTTCCTGACTCAGTGGTTGTTGCAGCAGACCTCTTGTTAGGGGTAGAAAGGAGCCAAGACACAGACTCTCATTTAACAATGTGAAAAGGGTCCCAGTTCATTCTTCTTTACAGCTTAGCCATCCTGACTCTGACTACAGCAAGCTCCTGCCTTGGGGTCCAACTGCAGACTCTGACTGCAGGTTATTTCCTGCTGGAATATCACTACAAGTATTGCCTTGCTGCCTCTGACTGCAGGCTTTTACCTAGCTTGACCATGGCTGCAGGCTCCAACCCCATCAAACCCAGACTGACCTCGCAGCAGATCTTTTACAGCAGCAGCTCTCTTCCTTGTTTTGTTCTTCTTTGTGTTTCCCTGGATTGTTCCTTCTTCCTCAGGGCTCCCCTAGATCCTCTTCTTCCAGTATCTCCTTCTTCAAAATCCTCCTCTGGGCACCCAACACACCCCTTTTATCACACTTATCTTTATAAGCTGCAGCTGTGACCCATTAAGGGCACGGCTGTGCTCCTTCTTTGGTAATTAGTACAGCTGTGACTTATCAGGGGTGAGGTCCCCATAATCCTTTCTTCTACACCTACAAATGGTGAAGCAGGAATAAAACATATGAACTAATCCTGACCTGACAGGAACACTTTTCCCTTCAAACAAACAAAACCAAGTATTTCAAAGACTTTTTTTTTTTCTTTCTTTCTTCTCTTGACTGCTCCAGACTAATAGTTCAAGAGTGTTTACTATTCTCCATGACTTACCCTCTGCCCCACTCCAGGGAAAGGACCCTGCTGTGTTCTCCCTCCCAGAGTAAATGCCAGACCTGTTCTCACACAGTGTGCAGTGCTGCCCAGGAAACAACAGTTGGACAAAAACTCTGGGAATCTGACTCAACCTGAGGCAAATGGGAACATCCAGAGATCACCTTTTGGAAGAGAGCTGAAACTCCTCTGAAAGATAAAATTCTGACTTCCTCCCCAAAACCCAAGTAATAAATTTCTAACAATTTCACTATATCCAGAATATCCAAATCAGAAAACCATCCCCTTTCCATTGTTACCCTTCAGATAAGGGCTGACAATAATTCTCCAAGCACCAGAACAAAAGATTAGACCTGGTAAAGCCTGAGAATTTTATGAGAGCTGTTTTAAGAAGCGTATCAGCACACTGACAGATCAGAGACTTGACTCTGACCTCTGCAGAGCATGAGTTCTCAGGAGCAGCTACTCCCTCTCTCACATGCACAGTTCCTACTATAGCAACAAACCAATCTCCCTGGCACTGTAGGAACAGCAGTAAATAGGGAGGCAGGACTGAGCTTTTCTGCTGATGCACTTTTAAGTCTCGTAAGGGCACAAAAGAGTTAGAGGATTTAAGAAGAGAAATAACTGTGCTACTCTGCCTGCAGCCCCATTAACACTGCACTGGCTTGAAATTGATTGAACTTTTTTAAAAGCCATATCAGTAAAACAGCTCTATTTCAGCACTTCTCCTGGCCCAAGCCAGGACAAGACATTTTCAAGCTTTGACAGAAGGTGTCTAGAATACTGTGACACCAGAGTATATTTGTTTCCTATTCCTTTTTCTTCTGTGAAAAACCTCAGTAAAACTCTGATTATATCCCCAGTTAGAAATATGAACTTACTTCTGCTGGCATTAAAACAGCCTGTTAAAGCCAGTGGAAGTACCTGCCAGAACATGACTTCCATCACTTCCTTTCAGAAGTGCATCAGTGTCCTGTTACTTAGTTTTCAAGTATTTTATGATATCCATGATCTGTAGTTATAAACTCATTTCTAGCCAAACTCACAATCAGGAAATTTTCAGTTTATTTTCAGTTTATTCTTCTGATGCTTTCCTCTCTTGGATTCATTCTCCTGTCTCTCTGTCTCTAACTGCAGTACTGTCACTCCTCTCATTTATTGTGCCATTTCTGCTTCAGAGAAGGATAAAGGAAACCCTATGTTAAACATGAGTGCTTGTCCATCCTCTCACAAGCTTGAGTTTCAACCCCAAAAATCCTTTGTTATTCTAGGAGTAGACTAGTGAAACATGCACTATTTTAAATAACAACATAACCTCTGACTGCCTTCTCTACTGTCCTTTTTCCCCCATTTTTGGGGCATCTAATCCAATCCCTCAGTTGCTGCTTTGATGGCACCTGCCCATGGCACACACTTCATAATTAAGGCCTCAATGACATCCCTTCCCTTTCCTACATCACTGAAGTTCATTCAGAACCCTAAAACCTACACAGGATATTTGCATATTTGCTCTCTTCAATGGCCATACTCCTCCTTCTTAGCTCCCCTTCCCCCTAAACATTTGCCCAGTTATTAGATCCCCACTTATTTAACCAGGATCTATATAATTGAGTAAAGCAAGAGGAAAAGGAAGGCAAAACCCCTGGAGATAAACCTCTCCCTGCCCTCTTAAGCACTTATTTCACATCCCCACTTTCTCCACCTGGAGACTTTTTGGGGACTTGCACAGAAGAATGTGTTTCCACTGGAGTTCATCTAAGGAACAATCAGCTTAAGCAGTTGTATTCAAATAGTATTAATGTTTTCAAATCGACTTCCTATTTTCCTACTGGAAACCCTGCCAAACACACTCTTCAACAGACACTAAAATAATTTGGATAGTTGATATGCAGTCCAAATTTTTAGTGGAAAACTGCCAGATTTGACATCTGTGAGAAAGTGGGTAATTTTTATTATCCACAGAGAGCATGCACTTGGTTCGATATTTTCTACCTCTACACATCTCTTTCTACTGGAACTGCTTTATGGTTTTACATGATCAATGGGCTGCCAGAAATTATTTAACCCCTTCATTGCTACCAGGACCCAAGACCCCATTGCCACCATTTTAACAGTGGTCATCTTATTTCCAACAGCAGGATGTTCTTATCTCTTACCTCTGATCCCCCTCACTACAGCAATGAAGATTTTTTTTTTTTTTTTTTTTTTTTTTTTTTTTTTTTTTTTTTTTTTTTTTAGGTAGCATCTTCTGATTGTTATTTGCCAAGTATGAGAAGGAGCCCAGTCTCTTCTAAGCAAAGGGTTAATTCCCTGCCTGCTTCCTCTTGTCTCTTTTCTTGCTGGAGAGAGGGTCTCTGAACACCTGCTGGGGGGGAGCAAGGATGGGAAAATGCCTTTGGGAAAGTAGACCTTCCTGCTGAGGTCTAGCTCAGGCTGCAAAGGTGTTTTTCCTTGCATTTCATTTTGCTTAGGGCACCTTCTAATTTATTAATGGTTATAAATATTTGGTTCTGCCCCTACCCCACCTAACAGGTCAGGTCCTCCAGGACACAGAGATGCTTGGAATTGTGGTAATTTACATGAGCTCTATGACTTTTCATGACTTCCACTCTGACTTCTTCCAAGCAACACCACTCCTGGTTTAGAATGGATTTTACTATCTCATTTGCAAGCTGTAGGAAAAGCAGAATATGAAAAATAAAGAAGAGATGAGATAATATACAGACCTTTTACCATGGTAGGGGTTTTGTTTGTTTGCTTTGTTTTTAATAAAACAAGAAAATGCAAGATTTCTGTTTGAAACTGCCTGCTGAGGTTCCTTTAAATAAATGAAAACAAATAGTCCCCAGCTGTCTGGGCTGCACTAAAGCAGCTCATCCTCTGAGTGATTTGTAATGCTGAGATGGTTTGCCTCATTCACTACAAAGATTATCAAAGTTCACTTTGTAAGTGCACATGTATATTTTATTTCTCAAAGATTACCAGTTTTCTTCATATCCTCACCTTGTCCTGCTGGGAACAGGTGGCAAAACTCCTGACACCAAAGCAATCTCAAAACCTACACTAAACACGGATAATTTGTTGTTGCTGTCTTAATGATCAAAAAGGAAGATCCTCCCGGCAGCTCTTTTTTCTTTCCTTTTTTTTTTTTTTTCTTTTTTATTCAAATGTTGCATTTAAGGCCAAATCCAAAACTAGTGAGTGAGTACTCATGGATTTTTACTGGACTAATACCAGTGGCTGGGTCATCGTGCCTCTGGAGCACAGATCCAAAAAGTACTCAGCTTCCAACAAACCTGAGCACCAGACAGAGCTAATGGAGAGACCTTTTGATCTTTGGGGTTTTTTTTTTTCTGTCTCAGAAATGAACAGAATGCTGTAAAGTTAAGAACACAGTAGCAACTGAGAAGCATCCTATTGCTGCACTTCTAGAAGAATAAGACACAAATGCGTGTATTTTATGATTCCTCACCCACACTTTAAAAAAGCCAAAAAAACTCAAACTACCCCAACTTTTTGCTGTGTTCTGTTTTATTTTCCTAATGCCTGAAAGAAGGCAAGTTTAGATTAGAAATTAGAAAGAAATTCTTGACTCAGATGGTGGTAAAGTACCAGGGCAGACTGTCCAGAAAGGCTGTGGCTGCCCCATCCCCGAAAACATTCAGGGCCAGGCTGGATGGGGCTCTGAGCAATCTGGTCTGGTGGAAGGTGTCCCTGCCTGTGGCAGGGGGGTTGAAACAAGATGATCTTTATGGTCCCTTCCAGCCCAGACCATCCCAGGATTCTATGATTCTGATTTAGGCTGTTCAAAAATAGGGCTGAGGAGATTACATTTGCATTTATCCTATTGTCCTAACGCTGTGCAAACAGGAATAATATTTTATGTTTCATACCTAGATTCATCTAAAGATCTCACAGGACTCAAATACCAGTGAACTAAAGCTCTGGTTGTGCAGGTTCTGCAAATCCTTGTAACTTTTAATTGCTGTGTCGCTAAACACCTTAAACTAAAAACCAGAACTGATAGATGGGAGTCTCCCACTGACTTGGGTAGAGTATGGATCAGGCTGTAAATTTCCAGCAAATTTCAAGACCAGTATCACCATTATCAATTTTGCAGATTGGCAAATCAAGTGGCAAATAAATAACATGGTGACTGTACAGCAGAAGCGTCACTGGAAGCACAGGACCTGTTCTCCTGGACTTCTGCTTGACTGAAAGAGCTCTGGAAGCTGCTGCTGAGCTCCTTGTTTAGAAATTCCAGGGAGAGAAGGAGACATCCCCATTAAGGGCTGTGTCCTGTCGTATACTTCTTGCTCTGGAGATTTCCAGGGAACATGGCACATGCACTTTTTAGGCCAAGTGGCAACATATTTGGCAATGGCAGGGCCTGGAGATATTTCATGCCCCAGCAACTACAGCAGTTGACAAAATTAATAAGGTATATGAAGATTGCCTTTCAGGAAGGAGAATGAAGAAATAAATTCCAGGATGGAAACTGAGCTCTAATCTGTATGTTGTTCTCTTACTTGGTATTTCAGGAGAAAGGGACCTGAAAGAACCACTGACTTCTTTTTTTCTGATAGTTTAGTAGTTTCCTAATGCACAAAATTATCCAGAGATGTATCAGTCAGGAATTCTAAAAGGTTTCCATCAACAGTGCCTTTTTCCTAAATCCAAAAAAACAGCATCTGCAAAAAACAAAGCTATTTCCTTGGCAAACTTGTAAACCTTCTATATTAGCAGCTTTAGGATGGGGGCACAGCATCACAACATTTGCCAAGAGCTGCCAGGGTGGAGATAGCTGACAGCAGACTTCTGCAGCAAAATCCTCTGAATTCCCTTCCTGCTCCTTCTTCAGGGAAGCCCCAGGATAGCTCTGAAACCTTTCTTTACTCTGGAATTAATAGTATCCAACTGCTGCAAGAAGGGAGATGCCAAAATGTCACACTCTTCATGGACACTCCATATACTTAGATACAGAAGTGATGGGTTTTCTAAAATCATAAGGCTTGAAGATAGCTTGAATTTCAAGGAAGAGTTAGTTGTTAGGACTTTTTTTAAATGCTAGGAACCAGCAAAAATGCCAGAAGAAAATATGCAAACAGAGTTTGTGACAAATTTGGGGTTTGTGATGAGTCACATTTAATTATGAACCCCCTCTTTTTAAAGTATCTTTATATAAAACTGGTAAACAATATGATTATAAGATTAAAGCTAAATTAAGTCCAGAATGCTTTTACTGCAGAATTATTTCTTTACTCCTAAAAAAAGCATATAATTAAGAACAAAGGAACATTAGTCTTGCACAGTTGGTATTTCCTTAGCCCCGGGTGTCTAACACTGTGTAGATATACAGATTACATCTTTATAGTGTAACAAAGTCTTTCACTACATCATCACCTCCTTCTACATATTAAAATACTATCTCCCCATGAACATCTCCACACATGGAATCTCATAATCTTAATGTTTGTATGAACTTTGTCTTTATAACAGTTGAGAGTACACAAGCATGAGGGTTTCAGTATATTTCAAATAAATGTATTTGTGCACATTTATACACACACACACACACAGTGTATGGATGAACTTCGGTTGTAAGAGCAACAAAATAACACACAATAATTAGTTCTGTGCCCACATGGAGCTCCATTACCTTCAAGGGTACTTCACATGATCTGTATTTTAGTACTTTAAACAATACTTTTTAAATTACTTTACCAGATACCATCATACTCGTACTGCAGCCATAATGGAAAAGAACAGTAAGCATGATAAATACATCAGCTAATGGGTAGTAGGCTGCACAGCTCTGCAGAAAGATTATTACAGGCACAATGCCACAGATTTATTTATGGCTTAAAGCAGTGTATGTCATAAACATACATAGTTTTAGAAGGTGGAGTCATCTGACCCAATCTGGCAGAGCTTTCACATGGGAATGTCCAGGACTCCACATTACCCATGAATTAATGCTTTTATTGGCAAAAAGTGTCTCCTATGTAGATTCCTGAATGAGAACAATGTGAAGCCATTTCCAGGGATTCACATAAACTCTCCTTCTGAAAAACTGGCTGAGTAACAAAGTCACTTCTTTGTAGAGTTCTGCTTCATTTCTTCAGCCCGTCCAACCATGCAAGCCTGCACATTGGGCTCACTTGGCCACTTTAGCAAAAAGAGCCTCAAAATTCAGGGGTTTAATTCAGGGTTTTATATTGAGCTCCTACAGCAGCTTAGCAAAACAAGGTAACTCACGTGTGCATCACAATCACATAGGATAATGTAAATACAGAGATGCACTATTGTCTCTGTATCCAGACATTATTAATGCTGCTACAGGTTTGAGACGCAGCATGTTCTTTCCCAATGAACCATGAAAAAAGGAAGAAGGAAAAGCTCACTGGCAGCTCAGTTTTCCCCATTCAGCTCACATATCCCTCAATCAGCAGCTCCGCCTGCCCTGAGTCACTGGAAATCCCAAAGTCAGGTTTTGAGCACACACTGTTCCCTGCTGCATCTCCTGAGACCACAGAGCCTGGGCACATGATTGTACATGCACCAAGTAGGGTCCATGGGTTTGATTAAATGTGCATTAAAAAAGTGTTACTGTACTCTCCTGACATCATGCTTCTGAAGTTTGAGGGTTGGGCTCAGACTTTATCCCTTCAGCTGACCAGATGATGACAGGGACAAATAAGTAACACCTCTTTCTAAGGGTGCTAAACCAGACCACTTCCAATACCATGAAGGTTTCAGCTCAAGTCCCACCATAAATCCATAAAACACATGATGTAAGCAGACAGCTACCTCAGAGTTTATAAAAGCAGTCTTGTCCTACACAGTCTTACCACAGCAAAAGTCATCCTTCTCATCCCTTGCTTTCCTCATTTCCTCCCAAGCTAATGCCATTTTACTTTTTTATTTTCAATTCTGCACAGCCAGGCTGACTCGTCTCTCAAGGCAGCACCACCCTCCAACACCTAATAACTATTTTCAGAAATGAACACCAAGTATTCTTCATAGCTCTCCTCATAACCAAAAACATACTACAAGACTTCAAAAGCCTTCTATATTATCTTTCAAAACCCTTTCAAATTTCTCCTCCATTGAAATAACTACAGAAAAACTGACAACTTGGGACTCTTAACATAATAAAAATTCTACATCATGCTGAATACTGTTGTACCGTTCCCTCCTTATTTTAATAATTTGTTTGACCTAGATAAATTTTTGAAGAAGCATTAGGCAAAATCAACCAAAAGCTACTTGAATCTTGTAAAATAATTAATTAGAAATGTGCATTTTGATAGAACATACACAACTGTTACAACAAGGATATCTCAAAGGAAAACAAATTTTTACCATGCCCAGTTCAAATTCATACCTTCTGATGCTGCATGACACGAGAGTGGCTTCTCATGCAGAGTTGTGGCCTCACAACTCTACTGACACGAACAAGCAGTGCCCAAAGATTTCCATTAACTCAAAACTCATCCTAAGGTTTAATCCCTGTCTCCACATGGGCTCTGCTCTCAGCCTTGATGCGTAAGGGGAGGATTTTTGTTGCTCAGGTTAAGCCACAGCTGAGACACACGCTCCCCACAGAGCCCAAAACGCTTCAGTCTCATCATTTATCCAGTTTGGGACAGATCCTGCCTGGGCTCTTCACCTCCCAAAGGCAGCTCAGAAGGCATTTCATCCTCCTGTATGAAAGCCAACTCCACCTCCCATGGCAGAACACTTAAGTCCTCTTGCTGCCAACCCCCATGAGTAGCAAGGCAGTGAAAACAAAGTGTCATTTTTGCCTAAAGTACAGGAGTATTTTGTATTATCCTCCTCTCTGGTTACTGAGCCAAACATGCATTAAACAAAAAAAAAAAAAAAAAAAAAAAAAAAAAAAAAAAAAAAAAAAAAAAAGAAATTATTTTTACTCTTGTTCTGTTTCCATGCAATGAAAATAATACATAATATTGGCTTGGCCTTAAAAATACTTCTTTTATGAAATACATTCCATTTGTACTGACTTTGTGGAAGGTGCGTGGGTGTGTCAGAAAGAAGAATTTAGTCCCAAACCCTTACATTTCCCTGTATACTTAACACAGAAACAATTCAAGCCTTGTTTGTTTAAAGGAGCAAGTCCAGGTACAGACAATTTGTAGAACAACACAAACACCTGAATCCCAAGATCTCAAAATCTGGGCAAGCCAATTCCATCTCGTTCAGTTTGGATGCTGCTTCAGCCAAGTACACAACCTAAATGTGACATGAAGCCCTGCTGAAGGGTCTTTCAGTACTACCACAGCAAAATTAATACAGTAAAATAAAGTCATCTTGTGTGGCATGTCTGGATATTCATTATCCCCACACATATCCTTTGAAGCCTGGAGCAAAGCAGACATTTGAGCCAATGTAGGGAGTTTGGATGTTTGTGTCCAGGGGACCATTATATCTCAGTGTCTCGCTAATCTTTCCCAGTTTTCCTTTCTTCCAGACTCCACAGCACCTTTGTTTCCTTCCATTTATCCTCCTCCTCCCCTCCCCTCACTCTCTCCTGGTGGCCATTAACTATGCTGACAGTTTGACAGGCTGAAATAAGGAAATAAAACACTTAAACATTGTTTCCCGATGTATGCATTCATCTTCTCTGCCAAACACAGATATTGAGGAGATGCTTCACTCCTCCTGTCAGCTCACTAAATTATAGCCCAGCTCTCACAGCAACAAAACTCTCAGGTCCAGCACATCCAGCTTCATCTCTCCTCCTATCAGAAGGCCATGCAAAGGCCATTTCCATGTCTTTACCAGGAGCTTCTTATGTTTGTACTCTTTAGCATCACATTTTCATATGCCTAGGGTTGAATTTCTGTTAAAACCAGGATCTCATGCTTCTTCTGCTGAAAATGCTCACATTATCATGACAGCTCTACTTCTTGCTTGGATTACGACAAACCCACTTCAGGAATAAAAGAAACTATATTGCATTCAACTTTGTGTCATTCTCATAACCCATTACAGCAGCTGAGTAAACCAAAACCCAGCTCCGCTTTGACCAGGTTTTATTAGACTTTTTTATTTAAGCATTTTCTCCTGGTTGACAGAAAACATGCTGCTGGAGACTAGAGGCATCCCACCCTTTATATAAAAACCACTGCTCTCAGCATCAGCTTGCAGGAGCCAATGCTGTGCAGCTCCCCAGGGGAAAGTTGCAGTGATACTGTCACTGCTCATTACCTCCAGTGGGTGTTGCTGTGAACAAGCCTATGGGAAAAATGCAGGGAGGAAAAAAAAAAAAAAATCAAAGTATTACAGACACTCATAAACAAGTCCCATGTCTGGAAAGTTTGGTTGTTCTACATAGCCAAGAAAGTAAAGCTTGGTAAAAAACTAAGTAATTGTAGTTCCTTGCCATTTACCACCATTTTCCACTTAGATAAACATAAACATTTTGTGTATCTACTGCGCTGGTATAAGGCTGCATTGGAGCAAAATCATCTTTTTTTTAATTTTGTCAGCTCCTGAGGTCTGTGTGGAGTTGCACAGCACTGTGACTGCATCTTCTAGGGATGCCTGAGGGCCAATATCCATTGCAGAGCAGACCAGCTTCCCATCTTACCCTTCCCCTTCACTGAGGGGCTGAGACAAGCAGGGCACTGAGATCCCAGCCACTCTCATAACTTTCCAAGAGGGAAAGTCACACTACAAACACAAATACATCAATGGCTCAGAAGGCATTGTCACTTTTTTTCCCTGACTAATGGGAAGGTTAGCTCAGGTTTCAGTTACCAGGTGGGAATGTAGCGGACACAGCTTGGCACATTTTGGACCTCTGAAATAAATAAACAAAAGCCCCTCTTTACACTCCAGTGGTATAAATCCCAGCAGAACTTGACTCTCTTCCTTATCTCTTGCTTTTTCATGATTTCAGGAGTCCCTAATCATGACCCACAGAAAGCCTCTGAAGTAACTGTGTGATTCACTGACACATGGATTTAAGTGGAGGTAGGATAAAAAAAAAAAAAACCAAAAAACCAACACAACAATGTCCATAAGGAAAAATCTGTGTAAGTAAGGCTGTTGAGATTTTATTCTCTCTTTAAACATTTTTTTTCTGTTTCTAAGAGTTGCTATTAAACAACAGAAAATACTAAAATTCAATCACCCTAAAGAGCAAGCAGAGCCTGAGTGGAAAAGTAAAAAATGTGCTCATCTAGAGACAGTAGAGGCTTAGCTACTGTTTTTCCATATTGACTGTCCAAGAGAGCAGTATTTCAACTTGTTACACCCATTCCTTTTGTTATCCTCCAAAGACTATTAATAACAGCAGAAGACTGTAAGGTGCTGTTACTTACTGAGAGGGTTTGAATTTCACGAACGAAAATGAAAGAAAACATCAATAAAGCAAGAGGAAACACAAGTTCCTTAGTATTTCATTTCATCCATTTCATTTTCCCTTCTAGTTGTACTTTTCCATCAGAACAAACAAAAGATAATCTTCAAAAGTAACACAAACCATGAAAAATACCTGCTTAAGGTTTGATTAGGAGAGTTATGAATAAACTTTTCAGCAACAATTTATTTTGAGAAACATTAAATTCAGAAAGGACCATTCTTCACAATCAGTAATGCCAAAAAAAGTATTTTCACTCCTGCAAAAATGCTCTGCTTGTTTTATCAATGCCAAATGGGTTTTCAAAGTCAAAATGGTAAGTGGAATGAAACAGGGCTTTACAATCCCTGCTGAAATCAACATTGCTTTTCATAGCAAATGTCAACAATTTGCAATATTAATTACAACCACCATCATGCCCAAAAGAACTGGAAGGACAAAATCCATACAGTTGGAGGGGAATGGAGGAAAAAAAAAATCAAAAATCAGTGCTCAGAGTTAAAATGAGTCTCAGACAAAAAAATCTCAGAAACTGCAGGAACTTAACAAGCATATAAATTTCTTTCATTTGTTCCTTAGGAGTTCTCTCACTGTTTTAACTTTCTTTTTCCATGGTTTACCCCTGCTGCTTCTCTCCTACTCTTTTTTCTTCCATTTCTTTAAATCACAAAGCTGGTCTGGTCGGGATTAGGAAAAAAATAAGGTAGATACCAGTTGGCTTCTTCCTACTCTCTTCACAGAATGAAACTTTTGGATGGAGGGAAGAAGCAAACCTTTTCCCAGCTCTCTGAGACCCTGCAGGTCACAGCAGCCAGCAATGGGTATCCTCTTGCAGGCTGGTGTCCCTGGGGACCTGCTCCCTGGGGCAGTCCTGGACATTCTGAGCACACCCCAGATCTGCACACCTCAGAACTGGTCATAAAAACCCAGAGATGCAAAAATGTGTATTTAAAAAAAAAAAAAAAATGTGTATTTAAAAAAAAAAAAAAAAAAAGCCTCTTGCTCAGAAGACTGTTTTATATGTTTACAAGTATTTAATTAACATGACTGATGGAGTAATGAGAGCCAGGTAGAAGATGGCACTTCCCTCTGATGCTAGGATAATTAAAAGGGCAAGGTATTAACTAGCTTTGGAAAGAAAAAAGTTATCTTTGTTGTTCTGGGGATTATGGTTCTGTCTTGATCCTACCTTCACTAATCAGTGCATTTAGTCATTAGACACTTTGCCCATTCCCTGGAATCCACATCTGCTGATTACTGTTTGCGGATCTACTCTACAGACAGGATTTGAAACGCAGAGATAGTGCTAAAATGCCCTTTAGAAAGGCCAGATAATGCCATTTCTGGTTTTTACTACAGGCAAGAAATTCTTTCAGAGATACTGGTGTCAGCTACATCCTCATCATCTTTTTACTAATGTGCTCCTCATAAACAGTAGAATCCTGCAAATCAAATGTTTTATTCATCAGCCAAATAAGTATTTACTACTTTTTTAAAACACCTGAGGGGAAAAAAAAAAACAACAAACCAAGCATAACACCACCACCTCCCTCCCCTCCCAAAAATAATTCTGAATTAAACATTACGTGATGGTTACAAATGCTGGCACAATGGATAGAAAACACAAGTCACAAAATGATTATTGATGAAGCAAATATTAGTATACATCCATCCAGTTAATACATACCTTATTAGCATACATTTATCTGAGATGAAAAACCATGTAAACATGCTATATTTTATGCAAATCACATGCAGATCTCAAAGCTTCTGGAAAATTGTCATTGCAGCCTTCGGTACTGCAAAATGCAGGTACTCCCTTTTCACAGTCACTGTATGCAATAATGTTTACAAAAGTAAGCTGTTGGAATAAATGAACTTACAGAAGTGATGTACCTCACTCACAGCACATAAAAGACAGAGTGTGACAGGCCCCTGTGCTATATGGTTATATATATTTTATATAATGTAGCTGGTAGCAACAATATCATTTGTGTCTTGAATTCCTCTGCAAAAAGCCCGATTTATAAAATGCCTATTGTGCTAACACACAAAAAACTGTCATAAATTCTGGACACTAAACAGTTTCAGCCAACTTCCCCACAATATTCTGCACGTTGCACTTGGCAGGTTTTTAAAGAAAAGGCAGTCACAAGAGAAGGGTCCTCTGAATTCAGCTTTTTACTCATGTTGGGGACTGATGACACCAAAGTAACAAATATAGTCTTTCCTCACAATGAAAAGATAATATTAAACTAATCAGGAAGCATGGCACCTGTCCATAAATTTTGCCATTTTTAACATTACACTTCTTTATTAATTACAGAAGAACTAATAGTGGGAGAAATTCCCATGCTAGGGAGAATCCCATTACATACAACTTCTTACCTGCCTTTTACTCTACTAACAGGAAAGGCAGGTCAGTGATAAATATGTACTCATCCTTCACTCATCTGTCACTCTGAATTAACAATATTGAGGAAAAAATCTCAGGAAGCCAGGTGACTGCAAACACACAGATTTGTCCTGATGCTGTCCTGGAGTACCTGGATGCTGTTGTGCACAGCAGCTTCTGCTCTCACCATATTCACACACACATTAGCTGTCTCCACTTCCATTCCACAGTGAGGCATCCAGAAGCCACCAGGTCACCCCAGTTTTAGAGTAAAAGATGTTTCAAACACAAGTATTTGGAACTCAGCCCACTCTGATCTAATCATCAGGACCAGGCCACAGCTTGGGAAAGCTGATCTTCCTGGGGGATTGTTCCCAGAGAGGCAATGGTCCTGTGGGAATACTGGCCAGAAGGAAATGCTTTGGGCACTCAACAGCAGCACACCTGCCATTGCTAGGGGCTGGAGTTCCAAAGATATCCATCTCCACTACAGCTGATTCCTGGTATTTTCTCATACATGATCTTAGTACTCCTCAAGGGCCTGCTTCAATTCTTCTGAGAAACTCAGGTCTAAAGTGAGTACCAGTGAAACTCAAATTCACTGCTGGACACAGATGCTTTGAAAGCTGCCCATCCATTCCCATGGCTCTCTCAACTATCACATCTTCTTAGAAGAGGAGAGCTTATCAGGACAAGCTCTCCCTCGTGAGATTTTAAATATTCTCTCTCTGTTTCCAGGGCAGGAACACTGCAAGACATATTGTTACTGCCTCATGTTGTATGACAGCTGCTCTCTTGGCCAGCACACAGGGGACTGCACCAGGGACCTCGAACTGAGCATGAGCAAATACAGCACAGAGCAGAGAATCTTTGGGAGCCAATGCTAATGGAGATTTCTATGTGAGCTCATGAAATGATATTGTTACTGAAAAAATGAAAAATAAAGATGTAGTCTGTTCACTAGACCAAGTAGTGCCTTCAGTACCCTAATAGCAGAGAGAACCCAAGAGCTTACAAGTATAAGGTATCAGTTATATTGCAGACTACCCCTAAAAGTACAGTATTCATCACCATAAACCTCATTTTATTAGTGTTTTGTATCTATATATCTATATCAAAGGGGGCAGGGAAAAGAGTCTCCTTTATTATTACGAAAGAAGAAACATGTCAAGTGTTCAACTCTATTTTGGTTGATGTGGCAACATCAAATATAATACAGCCCAAGGTGCTCGTTGTGTCAATGATAAAACTGCTACAGGACACATTGATTTTTTTATCTGTATAGAACAGAAAAGGTGCCTTAGTAATGAAATGTCTATTTAAAATATTATTTGTTAAGCAGTTATTACAGCATTCATTTCAATATGCTTCCCTTAATCAATATAAAATAAGTTCATTCAGTCATTCTACTCTTTTTTTTCCAGTTGACTGATAAGCAAAGAGTACCTCCCCTTTAGCAATGCCTTTACAATTAATTTTTAGTCTTTGAGTGGCACAAAACTGTCTCACTCCAGCGAACCCAAGGAGGAAAAATTCTGACTCACATATTTTGAGTTCTTCCCTGCTTTTCTCTCTCTGATAAGAAAAATGTTTCCTGCAGTTCTGAGCAAATGCAGTTTTCTGTCCACTAATATTGATGGTTCCAGGAGAAATAAAAGATTTGGTAGCACTGTTTCCTCAGAAAAACAGCAGCAATCACTACCAAGGCCACAATTCTGACCACAGTCCACTCACACAAGCCATCTGGATAGTTCACAAGGAAGAAACGGGACCAGAAAAAGCACAATACAACATCCAAATCCTGGATTCCATTCTCAGTTGACTGAAAAATATTTTCCCAATATGCTTAGCTGCTGCCTTTTGGGTCCTTAACCTGTAATTTGGGGAAGAAAGACTGTCATATACCATCCTTAAAATATCACTACTTCCATTAAACCCTAAAGCTGCTTCCTAAAATCTGTGCTGACTCCAAGGATCTTCACTCTGTGCTGTTATTCTTGCACTGATATCACCAGTTGTCTTAACTGAGAAATCCAATTATCATCACACTTCTGAAAATAAAATTTAATTATAGGCAAGTGTGATGATTCTATAAATTATGATGATTATCAGAGTGAACTATAGCATAACCAATAGCATTAAGAATATAGCTGAAAATTCTCATAGGGCAGGGCCCAGATCTTTGAAGTTGGTGAAAAGATTCTCATTGATGTTAAAAGTCTTTGGACTTTAATTAGACACAATGACTTAAAGTAATTACTGGATTTCAAATAAATATTTTATCATTGTTGTTACAAGTTCTATTAGTAATAATACAATTAGAGTGCATTAAGGATTCTTTGAATAAAGGTACTAAAGGCAAGTAACAAGCATAATCTTAGAAATAATGTAACATGTTAGTCTGGCATCATGATATTCTGTCAGTAATCTTTTGCAACACTAGAAAGCTGTCCCAGTTATTTACATAATATTTTTCTAATCATATTTTTATATCAGAAAAATTGCAATAGCAAAGAAGTGAATTAAATATTTAAAGTCTAAAGAGTTATCTCTTTGTTTTATAAACAAGACTTCTGAGCTAGAATAACAGCTTTATTTTTATTTATTTTCTTATTTTTGCAGTCTGACATTGTGCTCCCATGTTGCTATTGAAAACTTCTCCAGCTAGAGGAAATTCAGTGGAGATTACTTTCACTTTATTTACTCCTTGACACAGAACTGTGATGTTTTCTGGACAACAAAGAAAACCCAAACACCACCATATCCAAAGGAAGGAAGTGTCATCTCATCCAACCCATTCTAGTTAATGAGAAAATGTAACTGTGACTCTACTGAGAGCAAATAATAAACTGTTGCAGATGGTAGCACTAATAGTGCATGGTCTCATAGCCATTATTTAGGCTATCTAGTAGGTAGTACATTATCTTTGGTTTTCTTTCTTTTCTTTCTCCAGGGCACAGTGTAGTTCTGCTCCTCATTATTCTTGGAAGCTGTAAATTTAAGTATAAACTCATTGCCTCAGTAGGGGTTGCAGGTGAGTAACATGTAATCAGATTTACTCCATTTTTTTTCCCCTACTGAATTCTGTAGAACTGTATTTTTAAAAGATTCTCCTCCTCCAAAATCATCCTCGCTAACTCCAGATTGTTTGGACCTGCTCTGTAACCTCACTGGTTCAGCCAGAAATATCATTTGCTGCATCCAAGGCACCCACACCTGGGTGGTCCCCAAAATGATGTGGGGACACTACAGGATTTCATAATTGAGGTGAGGGTGCTCCTGGGCAGTGGTGGGACAGCAGCCAGGCAGCTCCAGGCACCAGCTGAATTCATTCCATGCACTTTTATTAGCAGTTGTTTCACGACTGCCTGCAGTTCCTCAAATTACAGTGAGCAAGGCTATCTCAACAGCTAACGAGGGAGGCATGTCCTTCTCTGCTTATGGGAGTTGCAAAAACCTCAAAAAAAGAAAAATTCCACCCTTTTATTGATTCAGATGCTAACTCCACCTTCAGCCTGAAGCTTCCAGTTCCACTTCTTTGCTTGGTCTTATTATTCAATAAATTCTTGTGGGTAGCCAGTGGAGACCCACATGAAAACATATAGTATGGAAGCATGAGATTTGAACACAAGATGCAAGAACATAGAGGGTTTTATCATGTCTAGTGCTTGGGAAGGACTGGCAGTCCCTCTTCTGATCTTTCCACATCCAAGCTGCACAAAAGAAGGCTGGGAGGAAACAGGTTGGGCACTAAGGGCTGCTCATTTCTACACAGGTTGGCAGAACAGAAGAGGGAAGAGATCCCAGCGCAACTAAGCAACGATGAAGACAGATGTAAGCTACTAATTAATACAACCAAAAGTGAACCAAAGAGAAAAGGATGCAAGAAACTTCTGTGGAAGAAAGAGCTAATGACTTGAAGGAGAGGAGGTCACCTTTGATACCACAAGAGACTTTGAGAAGGAGCCAAAACCTCTGACCTGCAACCATTGAAATGAGTAAAACAATCCTGATTAGTCCA
Organism: Cettia cetti; assembly: GCA_013401135.1. Classification (NCBI taxonomy): domain Eukaryota; kingdom Metazoa; phylum Chordata; class Aves; order Passeriformes; family Sylviidae; genus Cettia; species Cettia cetti. The sequence continues at coordinate 10,070 of VZUI01024420.1, read as the reverse complement.
TTTAGAAGCACCCTCATGGTCAACACTACTGTATGAATGTGCTGCTTTGGAAAATTAAATTTACAGTAAAAATATTTAGAACAGTAAAAATAATGTTTGCTTAAAAAAAATAATCAGGGCAGCATTAATAGGAATTTTGATATTCATTCAAGCAAGTATTAAGACTGTGACTAAATATACTGAATAAATGTTATAAAGGCTGCAAAGCATCAGTGTCAGCCAACTGGCATTAGGAAACACTCTTGTTAAAATGTAACTGATAGCAAATGACTTACCCTGTTATATTGTCAAGCTTTAATAGTCTTCTATATTTAGTCAAGCTGATACAGTATGCCTGGGAGAGCCTTATGTTTTGTAAATATTAGTCCTTCAGTGGATTCACTGGATTACCTGTATTTTATTATTCAGCACAGCCCAGCTGTACTGCATTTGGCTGAAAATTGACATTGCTAGCAAGGAGGAGACATGGAGCAATGCTGACTTCTAACCTAATATTTCCTTGCTTGGATTTACACAAAGAAAAAAAAAAAAAAAACAGCTGCAGGTCATATCAATGGGACACATTACTGTGGGCAACCAAGAACTCACTTATATCACAAAAACTCTCAATATAGCTTAGTCTCAAATTAGGTTTTCATAATCAACTGAATTCACAGTGCTAAGACTTTCTTAAAAGATTTCCAAATAATTAAATCACATTCTTGCCTGGGCTAAGATGTTCAAATTTAGGAACTAATTCCAAAGTTAATTTCCAATTTTAACCAAATGTATCATTGCTGCCCTTCTTAAAGTTTGCATAATTCTTTGGTGATTTCATATATAAATCCAATCAATCAATAAACCCTGTGAAGCCCTATACATGTATATACAAGTATATGACTTATATCTAAATCAGAACTCACTGATATTTCTAATATTTATAATGTATATCTATAATCTCAACCTGTTAATCTTTAGACTTTTATTCACAGAATTTCACAATAAAATTTATTATTGACTACGTTAATATAACACCAGTATTTTCTTCTTAGAAGTTTGCCATGCATAAAAAAGAAATTGATTACAAAAAAATTTATGGTTTTTAAATGTTGCATTTCACAGCACCAGATACAGGGACAAACACAATACTTCAGGTTATATACGTAGTCAGACAGGCTCTTTAGAAATGCAAGGGATAAGATTTTGAAACGAATTGAGAACTTGGTTAACTTGAAGAAGCATGAGTTAAATCTGATTTTGAGAGAGTGCTGAGTATCCCTCTGAAACACAATTTCAGTGCATGAGTTTTCTTCCCACCATCTTCTTAACTTACAGACAAATGGTTTTCCAAAACTTTTTGGACCTTTAAATACAGCAGGACTTACTAGGAACCCAGCAGAAGAATCCTGGCTGAACAGATACCACAGCATTGGAATTACAGAATTACAGCCTTTGTGTCATGATATATCAATAACCTTTCGTGCAAGAAACAGAGATCAAGTAAAATATTAGCTAAATGAAATAATGCATACATCCAACACTGGTACTTCAGGCAATAAATTTTACATGAAAAAGCACTTTTTTTGCCCAAATCCATTGTTTTCCAGCAAGCCTGACATTCCTAAATTATTCCCAAGTCATTTTTGAAATGGGATTTGGGCTTATAAATCACACTGCATCTTGAAAAATATTCTTGGTCCCCTTGCCAAATTCATCATTTGATTGAAGCAAAACCAAACAGGAGAAAAAAATACAAACAAAAAAGGACAAGTGACTTGGGAGAATGAGGATCACTATTTGTGAGTATACTACAACCCACAGGTGATTCAGAGCTGTGAATGTTCAAGCTCAAGTATATTTTTACAGCTTTGTTAGCTTACAAGACTAGAGCTGCCTTAAGAAAACACACTTATACACATTAATGTTATAGGGTCAATAGGCTTATACTGACATGCCAAAACAGCCTACAAAAACCCCAAACCTCAGCCAGAAACAGGAGTTCTCAAATACACATGGTGCAAGAATAGCTTGTCAAGGAAATATGTCCTCTGCTGACAGTAACAGCTTAATGAATACATCAATATATCCCAGGACTACCAAAGAATCACATACTGGAGTAGGAAAAATAATCAGCATTTCCTGTATTTCAAAAAAAAAAAAAAAAAAAAAAAAAAAAAAAAAAAAAAAAAAAAAGGAAGAAAGGAAACAAACAGCCCAAAGAGCAGACATGCAAACCCAAGGACACTCCTCCTTGCTCCTGCCAACACACTCCAGCAGGAGATGGGGCAAAAGGCACAACCAGGAAAGCCACTACTCCAGGAAGTGAACCAAGGGACACAAGAACTAGGTTGGTTTAGCCCCACTCTTGGTGGGGAATGTTCCACTCACATGAGCACTTCAGTACTTCAAAAAGCCACGAGACATTTTGGCATTCCCAGGAATAAGATAATTGGAAACTTGTGGTCTGAATCCCTCATTGTTGCACTTGACATAGTTATAGGACAGACAGACAACCTGATCTTGTTCAGCTGAATCTTTTTTTTATCCACAAAGCACCAACAGCTAAGGATGTCAGTTAATTAAGTTTTGGGTTGCTTCTGGCATTTATACATCACCATTTAAGAAAAAAAAGACAGAAAAAATATTACCAACAACCTCTAATAGATAATGATAAATTTTAATCCCTCCTTTGGATGAAATTTCTCTGTATTGTTCAGTTGCTGATCAAAAACTGAACAGGGATCCTACTTAGATGGACAGACACACGAAATTCTTCTTCAGGGGTAGGCCAACTGAATAGCTACAAAGTTCATGCAGACACAATCACTGCTCTGCCTTCATCACTTTGCATCAAAAAATTTCCAGCTTCTTTTGCAGCCCCTCAGCTCCCAGTGCAGCTGCAGGAAAGGACAGCAGCCCTCTCCCTTGGCTCCTCTCTCCTTGCACTCTACCCACACTGACCTACAAAGCACATCTCCATTTAGTGGCAGCACATTTCACCTCCTTTACTCAAAAATAGGCTTCAGAACTGAACATGGGTGAAATATTTTGGTGGCTTCCTTGACTCTTCAGGGTATTAATTAAAATCCCTCATTTCTCAAATATCTTGTAACATCTGTGCTTTGTTCTTCCAGGGGAAAACCCATGCCCAAATCTGACCACATCAAAGACCGGAGGCTCGCTGCAAAGTTCAAAAGAGCATTGCTCCTGCTAGCAGAGGCAGCTTTCTTTGCACAGCACTTATAGAAAACTATGAGAAACTGGGATTGCAGACTTCTTACCCCAGCTCCATTTTCAAAATAGCTGTAGGAGAGAAAAGGAACAACCTCCATTAAAAATACCATGGTTTGAGTGCCACAGGACATTTCCAAGAACTGCAGCTGCAAGTACTCAATGTACTTTGGTGTACAGGGGGTAAGGCAGGCCCCTATCTCAGAGGGCATGAGAGGCTTGACATAAAAGCCTGCAAGTGCTCTGAGGATCCTGGATGAAAAGTGCTCCAGAAGGGCAAATCCTCTCTACTGCAAGTTCAACAGCTGAGCGTGCTTCCGACCCCTTTTAATTGGGAATAATACTTCTTTCCATTATTAGTTTAGGTAATGGTTAAGAAGAAAACCTTTTTAAAAAATACATATATGGCATAGGGAAAATTTGCAATTCAAATTGGTATTTTTAATCTTAAAAGTACTTTGGTGGAATGGAGTGAAAAATAGAAAGAAGAACAAGTCCCATAAATCTGTCACTTGCATAGCACATCACTCACAGCTTTCCCCAGCCCACTGAGAAGGAGAGCCATACAGCTTTAAAATGACTTCATTCCCATATTTACATATTTTTTAATAGGGCTATGATGAATCTCCTTCCGCTTGACTCCTATTTTGAGCTGTGATATTTTAATCTCCATTCTTGCTGCAACTTAGCAGATGAATGTGCAGTGTGACAGAGCTCAGAGGAAACAGTATAAATAAAGCAAAGTGGAGCTATGACATCTCACATTTTATAGCTTTTTTATTGTAGCCTAAGCATAAACAGAGCACAGCTGTGTTATACATACTGCTGTGAGCACTCCCCCAGCTCCAACCCCCCACCACTTTTAAAGAGACACGGCCCCCACAGAGGATCCTCTGGGCACAACCACTGCTGTTCGAGGCATGGCTGAACAGGAGCAAAAACACCCCCTCCACCCCTCTCACTGCCTCCCTTCCTTTGTTTTTTGTCCCATTTCCTCCTTCTACTGCTTTGCCCCCTTGCCTTCCTCTCCCCTCGCCCAGGATGTGACCCCAGCGTGTACACACAGCCAGGGCTGTGCTGCTACTGACTGAGGGGTGCCTTTCCTCCCTCCTTGCTGTTATTTGCCCTGTTTAAGTCCACAGACACACACACAGAGCACAGAAACAACCTGCAAAAACAACACTTTGATAAAGGGCTTGTAAACTAGCTGGGAGCACTCAAAATATTGCCATCTCTTTTAACGGTGGTGTTTTACAGAAAGGACTCTCTCCCGTTTCTCATCACTTCTTGATAGGGGGTTTTTTTTCCCTCTTTACAGAAGTCAGTCAAAAAGAAAGAAGGGAAACATACTAACTTTACTCCTGCCTATTTAAAAACAAACTATCGTGATGAGTTCCTAGAAAAAAAAAAAAGCCTCTTTTTACCTCAGTAATTTATGAGATACCACAAAAGTTCTCAGCATAATCATTGCCACACATTCCACAAAAATGCTGCCATTTGAAGCCTTAGACAAGAAAATCACAATCCACATGGACACTTTCATGACTATAAAAACATAAGGGCCAACCCAATAGCCAGCAATTTCCCACAGTGTCCAAGAATGCTGTTTATCCTTGAGGCTTGTTGAAAAGTTTTATGGTTGGACTAGATTTTAAAGGCCTTTCTCAACCTAGATGATTCTATGAAAGTGCTTCTCCATCTCTATTTTCAATATCATTAACATAAGCACGTTTAACATAAAATGTGCTCTGTTCTTCCTTCCTCTACCCATTTAAAAAAAAAAAAAAAAAAGGCAAAAACCAATAGCAACACATCCTGGCATTGCAATGGTCCCAGCTGGCTTGAGAACTGCATCCAGCTTGTCCAAATACAGGGCCAAAGGACATACAGGGAAGCTCTTTAGGAGAACCATGTTGCATGTCTCATCTCACCAACTTGCAATCACCCTCTCCAACAGTGAAGGAACTTTCAGGTACCACCAATGGTCACCTACAGGCTACAATCAAATCCTTCTGGCCATGCTTTGCTCTCCCTCTCCATCCTGCTGGTTCTTGAGGGGATTTTCTACTTCACTACTACCTCAAACATTTTCTGCAGCCTTTTCTTCCCCCCTGTCTAGGGTTCCATATAGACTGGGATAAATCATCAAGCAATGCTCATACAAGCAAAAGAAAGTTGTTAAAAATAGCAAAATAAAACTATGTTAGATACTCATGGACGATTGTACTTTAAAACTTTTTTTTAAAGAGATAAATTAAAAGCCACCCAGAAAGCCTGCTGAAATTGTTTACATGTGGGAAGCTGATTAACAAGTTTTCAAAGCTGGGATCTTGGGATTCTCAAGTCTGCCTGAACTCATCCCTTGACTCAACTCAAGGATTACTAAGCCACCAGCCTCATACAAAGTTCTGGTTAGAAAACTGCACTTTTTTTTTTTTTTTTTTTTTTTTTTTAGAAAATTAGCAGAATTCCTTTGTTCTGCAAGCAGATTATCACACCTCAAACACACCTCAAACCAAAATAAAACAGGTGTTATCTCATCAAGATTTACTTGTCTGTTCCCTGAAAATCCCTTGAGCTGGAAAGGGAGCAAGAGAAACCAACCTTGGACCCAGAAGCTCAATAAGGGCCCAGCAAAGACATCAACAGGAGGTTCCTGGCTTCCCACCACCAACCAGGCAGGAAGCAGATGTGCTATCCATGCTGACACTATAGTCATCATCAAAATTTGCTCCCTCTGAATGAGGGAAGACTGAAACAGGAGCACCATAAATTACTTTTACTGAGTGGGAAAAAAGACAGAAGAAAAGATTTAGGAAGAGATAAAAAAATAACATAGCCACAAAATGATATATTTTCACTATGTACCAACACCTACCTCCTGTTAAGTTTTTAACTATATTTTTTTCAAATTCAGATATGTCATTTTCCATAATAATACTAGCACCAGCTTCACTTCCCTGAGGATTGTTCCTTGGTACTTTTCAGGACTGCTGCAAAGCTCAAATACCTAAAGCACAGGTCAGTGCCACTAAAAATCAGTAGTAGAAGTATTAGAATGAAAATAAATGAGACATTGCAATGAAACCTGGAAATTCAGACTTCCTTACAGCCCTTTGTGGCTCTCTGAGCTCCACCTGGAAAAGCTCCTGAAGATACTCTCAACCACAATACTAAGCATGTTCTGAATGAGTGTCACAACGCTGTGGTACAGATTTAGGGACAACAGTGGGCACTGACCCCTCAGGTTCTACATTAAACATCCTCTCTGACAGGGACTCTCAACTTTGAAAGCTTAATCCAAGTCAAATTATCTGCAGCTCCATATCAGACCTCCCCCTTCAGAATTGGCCTCATGGGAATTTACAATCAGTATGAAATAAAACCTTCTTTGTGCTTCCAATTAATACTTCTGACCCCAAATTCCTTTGCATGAACTTCTTGTCCTTTGCAGAACTGTTGGTTTGACTTGTGCCATCTAAAATGTCTCATAAATTTAACAGCAACAAAAACAACACCAAAAATCCCCCCCAACCAAAAATCATAAACAGAAAATTAACAAAAATCTCAAAAAAAAAAAAAAAAAAAGAGAAACCAAAGCCTCAAAAGTCATGGCACATGCAACACTATTGACACAGGTGTGGCAATGCCAAAGCATCACCAATTAATCGCCAGGCTGGTGCAATATTCTGTGTATTGATGGTGCAGCTCTCACCTACTGATTTTGATGGGTAAATACAGCTGTGGCCCACAGTTTCTAAAGAAAACTTCTCAGATCATGAAAGGGATTTTCCTTACAGGCCACAGCACCCCCCACCAAGAGCTTTCAGCCAAATCAGGTGGAAGAGGCTCCAGGCAGGAGCTGGGGGGTACCTGCTCTTCCAAACAAAGAGACAGAGCAATGAGGTTTTTTCTTTCCCTCCTTCTTGTTTAGTTTTCAGTCACAACAAATGAATGAAATGAACCAAAGAAAAGAACTAAGCTGAGAAAAAACAAAGTAAAATTAGTAACAGGCTAACAGCATATACCCACTGCCTGGGGCAACATACGGCTGATGGATGATGACAGCCAACAGACAAATCCTCATTCCCTGTCTACTAAACAAATTAGTAATCTCATCAATATCGTCACTACATCCACCTTCTGCAGCAGCTGCTGCTGCAACACAACTGCTGCTAAGCTTTACAGGGAAAGACTGGCTTTGTCTCGTGGTTTGCCAAATCCTGTGGGCTTTTAGGATTGCCACCCTTGGAAAAGTGCAATTAACTAGATAACGAGATTTTTTTGTTGTTGTTTTTACCTTTACCTTTTTTTGTTAAAGCCTGCAGAGTTGTGTTTAAAGACGATGGCCACCTGCATGGCACACTCTGAACTCCTAGGAGTCTGCAGAACTTGAACCTTCAGGGCCTCCCCAGCTGTCAGGGTCTTGCCAATTAAAGTCTGAGTTCAGAGACCTTTAGCTTGAAGAAGACAACAGGACTTCTCCTCAGACTGAGATCTGGCTCTAAACTCCCTTTTGCTCATTACTCCAAAAGGTTCTTTCTTAAAATGACTACAAGCAATGAGTTTCAAAAATAAAGTCATTTCTGGATTCCCACCCTCTTCCCAAACTTTTCTGAGCCCCCTGAAGCACTGGCACTTGCAACATTGCCAAAAAAGACAGCATTACCTTCACTTCCAAACCCATCAGAACAATAATGTGATTCAAACACATTTCAATCTAGAAAGATCAAATTTCAACAACACTCAACACAAACCAGGGCAAAATGATTTGTTGTAAGTCTGGATTACAAAGCATCCAAACAAACACACACACCAACAGCTTCAGCAAATTTTGTAACTCCAGTTTCACTTTAGCCTTTGGAAGAATGGGAGGACTACAAGGATATAATGAGTTTAAAGGTCTTCAAACAGTAAAGCTGGCCATATTTCTTTTTTATGTCATCAGTTACATTAACAAACTTATCATTACTTTGCATTATTGAATATTTGCCATTTATTACAAGTTATCACCTTCCACTTGAAAATATGCAATACATGGAACAACTTCTTTCTGAAGCAACCCACTGTATCTGTGTACAGGTCATAGAATCTTCAGAGAATGGCTTGGGTGGGAAGGGAGCCTAAAGGTCATCCAGTTCCAACAAAATCCCACCCTGTCATGGACAGGGATGCCACCCTCTGGAACAGGTTCCTCAAGGTCCAACCTGACCTTCCTGGGATCTAAATCTCTCCCACTTTAAAGCTATTCCCCCTTCCCCTACCACTGTCAGTCCACATAAAATGTCACTCCCTTTTTTAGGAAGTATGGGAAGGCTGCTTTTTCCATCTCTCCTCCAGGCTGATCAGCCCCAATTCCCGCAGCCTTTCCTCACAGGAGAGTGCTTCATCACTCTGATCATCATGGCAACCTCCTCAGGATCCATCCTAAGAATCCCTCCTGTGCTGTGACCCCAGAGCTGGATGCAGCACTGCAGGTGGGTCTCAGCAGAGTGGGGCAGAGGAGCAGAATTCCCCTCCTCCCCTGCTGCCCACAGAGCTTTGCCTGAAAGCCAGGATTGCCAAGGGCCCTCTGGGCTGCCAGTGCACAGACTGCTGGCTCATGTGCAACTTTTCCTTTACCAAAACCCCCAAGTCGTCCTCCTCAGGGTTGCTCTCAATGAGTTTTACTCTGTTCAAGCCTGGGATTGCCCCAGCCAGGTGCAGGATTTGTCGAACTTCATGACATTCCCATGGGCCCAATTCTTGTGTTTGTCTAAGGTCTCTCTGGATGGCATCCCTTCCTTCTGTTGTGTCATCTGCAAACTTGCTGAGGGTGTGCTCACTATGTCACTGTGAAAGACAATAAAAGAGCCCTGGTCCCAAAGCAGAACTTGTGTTAATACCTTAATTGAAGACAGGAATTTACCCAATATTCACTAGAAAGCTTCATGGTTGTATTAGAATTTTTTTCATCCACAAAAAATCTAAAGGTGTTCACAGCAATGATTAGTGATTGCACTGACTCAGCCTTTCTAGTTGTGAACAGCTGAAATTTAAAGTTTATGTCAGGACCAGTGTCTTCTCTTGGGGTCAGCTAAACCAACAAAATATGTGTTTTCTCCTGTTTGCTTCCATAATTGACTCCATGAAAAAAATCACAGCATTTCTTTGTGCTCTAGTGTAAACGTGCAAACTCTCTTCTGTATCCTGTAACAGTTGGCACAGTGCCATGGTTTGGCACCAGGCACCCATGAAAGCCACTTGCTCACCCTCCTCTACCACAGCTGGGCAGAGGAGAGAAAAAAATTAAATGAGGGGTTCATGAGTTAAGGACTGGGATAAAACACTCCAAGGGCAGCACAGGCTCATCTTTGAGGCACAAAGTGAATTTACTACTAAGAAATCTGAGCAGGATAATGAGAAGTAAAATAAGCCCCTAAAAACATCTTTTCTTCCCCCAACCCCTCTCTCCTTCCCACTGACAGCTCAGGGGAAAGGGCAAGGGGGTTTTGGTCAGTTCAACCAAGTTCTGCTGCTGCTGCTCAGGGAGAGGAAGGAGCCCTTCCCCTGTGAGACCGTGGGGTCCATCCCACAGGAGACAGCTCCCTGTGAACTTCTCCAGCCTGGTTCCACTCTCACCAGCAGCAGCCCTCCCAAAACTGCTGCAGTGTGGGTCACTGTTCCAGGGGTGCAGTGCTCCAAGGACAGGCTGCTCCAGCCTGGAAGCAGGGCCCCCTCTCCACTGGGTCTCCCACTGGATCACAGCCCCCTGCAGGCATCACCTGCTCCAGCCTGGGCACCTCCCCAGGGGCTGTGGGGGGATCTCTGCATCCCCAGGGATCCCCAGGGGCTGTGGGGGGATCTCTGCATCCCCAGGG
>VZUI01024411.1:93056-121670 GCA_013401135.1 Cettia cetti | reverse complement strand
CTCTCCTCTCCTCTCCTCTCCTCTCCTCTCCTCTCCTCTCCTCTCCTCTCCTCTCCTCTCCTCTCCTTTTTCTTTCCAAGTGAACTTGCAGAGAAGACAATGTTCATGTCCATTTCTTTGCCCGTAATGCTTTCCAGTATTTTTATTTTACTCCAGACCAAGTCAATGTGTTTTTGCAGGCTGGTAGCAGCAAGCAGGGACTGGGGGCAGGAAGGGTCTTGGCAATAAAACACCCACACACACATGAGGGGAAGCACATGGAAATATTAAACCCAGAGAAGCTCAGAGAAGAAAAAGGATTTTCTCACTGGCTTCAGTCTGCTGAGGATCCTCATTCTGCTAGGAGAGAACCTAGCACAGCAAAGGTGCCTGACAGACCTCCTGCTCCCTTTTTTCCAGTCAAATCAGGATTAGCATTAGGGACTCTTTATTTGGATTGGGAAATGTCAGTGAGGCTGTCTGGCAGCACAGGTTACAGAGAGGCAGTGAACAAAGTTTACATCCAGTGAGGTTAATTTACACCCTGCAGTAGTGGCTGTATGTTCCATGCTTCCCACTGACTCCAACCTTTCCTGGGTGTATCAGTTCCTCTGGTCACTGTCAAGGACTCAAAAATGTTGAGAGACCTTATTCTGCTGGGTAATTGCTTTGATTCCATAGATTAAATTAGTGAAAATAGACCCTGAAGACTTTATTAGTGTATCTCTTTCTTTCTGTACAAACCTTCCTCTTGTGAAGGGAAGGGAATGAGACCCTTTGCAGGGAAAGGCCAAGCAGGGACGTGTGGGCACAGGGAATCTCTTCTGGGAGCAAACAGCCTTGCAGGGTTTCACTGCAGGAGCACGAGGCTTCCTGCAGCCATGCACCTCCCTTCAGCTATTCCAGAGCTTCCCAGGCTGAAATCTGCCTTTAAATCCCTATTTGCAGAATATTTGTTTCATTTCATTGTTACTTTTCAGCTCATAGTAACAGCGTTGGCTTTTTCCTATAACGCATCCCTTTTGCTGTTAGCTGCTCTCAGGAGCTTTTTGACAAGAATGTGTGTTTTTCATGCATACAAACCAGCCTGTTTCCATCTCACTTCTTCTAAAACCTTTTGACTACTTTTTAAACCTAAAAATATTGGACCCACCCAAAGTGACTCTCAGGCAAGCAAGATCGTTTGATGCATCCAATATTTTCCTTCACATGAGTTCTCAGTATTGACAGGGAGGAAAAAACTGCAAAGGGAATAGATCAGGCTTGCTCTTAAAGATCTTTTAAAGAAGAAAATAAGCAGCAGCCAATAATTAGATTGTTTTCTTCCAGCACCCAAGCCCAGAGTTTATTTGCAAAGCCGTTTCTCAAAGAGTGGTTTAGCAATGAATTGCTGATTAGGTTGAGCACAAGCAAGGGGCTGAAACACCTGCAGAGATGCAGAGGTTGGGAAGTGTCAGCACAAGGATGTAGATATAGCCTGAGGATCAGGTCCTGCCCCATTCCCAGTCTCTCCAGCCAGTCTCTCCAGCCTGGAGCAGGTTGTGACCCTCAGCGTTTTGTTTCAGAACTCCTGATCAGAGGTTTTTAAAGCCATTTTAAAAAGCCACTGAAAATCCAGCCATGATTGAGATGCAGGGAGAGCACAAGGCTGAGCTGGGACCTGGCCCTGAATGTTCCTGGAGAAATTGCTTCAGGCACAGCCGCCAGGGCCACCCAGCATGTCTGTTCTCCCCCCAGTCCTAATGTCTTTCCCCTTCACCTGGAATTCCATACTTTGGAGGCTGCTGGGTAGGGGTTGTTGGGGATTCAGCCATGCAGGGATGTTGTTTGCTGCCTCCTGATTAATTTGGGAACATTTTCTCTCTTTCCTCTTCTCACTTGTCTTTAGTGCCCAGCAAAGCCCAGCTTTTGCATGGGGTATATTCCTTCCAATTTATCCAAGGTTCCAAGGAGAATGATTCCATGTAAATGTCCTCTTTTCACCACTATTCCTCTCCTGCAAAACACATGCCTTGCTTTAATTTTTTTTCCCTTACATGAGATATCTTGTTTATTTTTCCCCCTGTCTTTGCTCCCCCCTTGCTGCGGCTGCTTCTCCTGCTGGTGCTGCATTGCTGGTTGCCAGAGAAATGTTTTTCTTTCACTTTTATTGTAATTTATTGATTTTTTCCCCCTTATGGGTCCAGAACCTTCTACCAAACAAGGCACCAGGCATTAACAACACACTGTATGCAACTTAAAGAGTTAAAATTTTAAAGAGAGTTAAAGAGAGGGGGGCATGTCCATGTCACAAACAGTCAGTGAGAACATGAGAGGGCCTGAGCTACAAAACAGAAGCCAGCAGCATTATCTGTCTGACTTCTCCCTCTCCTCCCACACACTGGGGACATTTTTTCTCACACTTCTGAGGGTTTTCTGCCTCCCCTGCTACCTGGCTCCATAGCCAGCAGTCCTGCCTGTTCCCCTCTCCCTGTGTGTAAATGAGTTGTGATTTGTTGGATTCAATCACTGCTTCCTCTCCAGAGGCTCTGGGAAGGAAAGCCATGAGCATTAACTTCAAGGAGTTTGCACCATCTTGTCTGCTCCTGATGTAACTCCCCCCTGGCCAGTGCTCACAGTCCTTAGGGAGAACTTTAATTGTTATTTTCAGGGAATCTCTATGGATCTGGAGGGATTTCTTTCCCCTCTAGCTCTTTCTCAGCTGTACCATGGAGCTGTATCCCCCTTTCCCTGACCTATTTGATTTTCACTCCCCGTTGTGAAGGGCAATCCCCACACATGCCAAGATCTCCATGTGATGATGTAGGAGGGCACAATCTTCTCCATTACCATTATTTGTGGTCCTGGTTATCTGACATAATGTTTTCTCCAACAAATGCCATTGGCTTCAGAGTTGCATGCGTAGAGGTCTTATAAAACACAGATTTTAGGGGACTAATGTGTGCCAAATCTGCTTCTGAGATGATCCCCTTTTTTCAGAGACCTCCATTTGTAGAAAACATGGCACAGGGACTGGACAGAACTTTGCTACAATGAAAAATATGTTTGGCATTAATTTAAATGAGAAACACAAAATTTATTCAAATATTTCACTGGGTGGTGTCACCTTTGTACCCAGCTGCCAACCCACCGGTCCCTCCTGCCACTCTCCCCTCCCATCTCCAGTGTCTTGACACAACATCACCTATGTGTGCAGCAAGAAAGGAATTGCATCTGTTAGTGCCCAAAAATGGTTAGGACAAAAGTCTTCCAGAAGGAGTTTTCTGGGCTTTAAAGCTGAAAAAAACCCTTGTGGAAGAGTGTGCTGCTCTGGGGCTGAGTCTCCTCAGCACTGTCATAGTAACAATTATTCATATGTTGATTTTTCCAGTTTTTCTTTTTTTCCCCTGACTGCAGGACAAAAAAAAAAATAAAAACAAAAACAAAAACACAAGCCAACATTTAAAGTATCAGCATCTTTTTTTGCAGATTTATTTTTTCGCATACACAAACCTTCAGAGACAGAAAGATGCATTTGCCAGCTTGTAAAGATATACATTAGCCTTCAGAAGTAAAGGTTCAAGAAGTTGTGTTGGATCCTCCAAGTTTTTTTACACCTACGACCATATTTCATCAATAAATTTGCTATCTAGACAGTACACAAAACTAAAATTGGACCAGCAGCTGACAGCCTGGGGACTGAGCTAGGGACTGTCAGAGCTGGCAGTGTTTGCTAATTGAGTTAAAAGAAAAGATATCTTTTTTTTTTTTAACTGGGAGAGTCTGACACATTTTCTGGGGTTATGGTAAAAGGGGCACACACACAAAACCCCCCAACATTTGCCAAAGGGTCTCTTTGTAATCAGCAAGACTAGCTTGGATTCAGGTACCCGAGAGCTTGCTGGTTCAGAGTGTGTTATTTGCTTTTTCACAGTCAATAGGCAATCGTAGATGACAACAAAATATTGGATCTTGCCTGCAGGGCCGTGGAGCCTTTTTCTTTAATGTGCCAGCACTGAGAAAGAAACTTCCACAAGTTGTGCAAATCACTGCTGGTCAAACGAAAATTTCGCTGTAGCATGAAATGCGAAGTGGCACCTAAGATACAACTAATGGAGCTATCATGGGCCTGAAAGTAACTCTCAGGGCACCTCAAAGGGATTTGTTTCTTCCCTTTCAGCCTCCCTGTCTTGCAGGGACATTTTTCATTGCCTGTCTCTGAGTCCCCACTTGGGCTTGTTGTTAATCATCAGGCGCTGGGACTTCCAGGCATGTGGGAGCGTGCTTGGAGGGAGCTTGGACAATGTATCATCTCAGGTGGGGATAATCCTGAGCTTGTTATGACCCGGGGTTTGCTGCAGAGAAAAACTCTGTGCAGGAGGGTTTGGGGATCTGCTCTTGGCAGGAGAGTTCAGCTCAGGCAAGGCATGGGGAGTGCAGAAGCAGCCTCTGCCTCTGAACCCAGGGCAAAGGATGGAGTCATGCCACACTCCCACATCCAGGTCCAAACTGCTCCAAAAACAGTGGATGTGGCATGACAAGCTCACAGCCCATCTTTAATATGCCAGAAGCCCCTTCATAAGGAGAAGAACCTGATTGTGGAAATGGAAGCGGAAACATCATTACATTTTCAGAGTAATGAGCTTGGCCCCCACCCTGTAGCTAATTAAAACTGTGGAAGTCTTATTTCAGCTGTAATCAACCTAAATCTTAGCTACAAGCAGAGCAAATATTTTTTCAGTGTATGTGGCTTTGCTTTTTTTGTTGGTAAGTGAGCAGGGGAGGAGGCAGTGTCTTTTCCTCCATGGTAGGAGCTGTTTCAAGCTTATTTCTTGACCATGCAGGGTTCCTGCAGGGACAAACACAGCCCTTCTGTGTTTATTTAGAGACAGAGATATTTCAGTGCTCGGGGGTTTCAGCCTGATCTAGGATGAGCAGATATCTTAAGTGTAATAATCAAAAAGATAGAAAAACAGGTAACTAGTCTCTCTTGAGCTTCAAATAAGAATTGGTTCAAATTTTAGGTGCGTTGTTTCTTACTTCATCCGTGCTGCCTGCTCTCCCCAGCTGAGCCACATTAATGCAGAGATTGAGATCCCCTTCCCAGCATCTTTAAATGGATGGAGGAATCCTCCTGAGGCAAACACGAGGTGAAGATGTGTAAGAAAAACCTCAATTTAGTATTCTAATAAGAATTAGGCATCCAGATTTCTTTAACAGCTTTGCAATATCAGACGTGAAGCACAAAGGGATCTTCTCCCTAGCTCAGGGGCATGACACACTCTGTGGACCATGCACAGAAGAACTGCTCTGGCCTTCCCCACTCTCAGCAAATTATGGTTTCCTACTTCAAAAGCTCTGAATTGTATTTATATCATGAAATAGAGATGTGGAAAAAAATCCTGATCCTTCAGAAAGCGGCAATCCTGGCAGGCAGGGAGATGCTGCGTGTGCTAATAGTGAAAATACAGAGAGACATTTTCCTGCTTGGTTTTCTTTTTGGTAGTTGGAAAAAAAGGGCACATTCAAAGCACTGAGCACACAAATGTGTGCACGCACAAACCCTCCAGCCTCTGCACATGTATTCACCAGGGGTTCAAATTAAACTCCAAATCGTGCAACCGTGATCTGTATAGATTAGAAGTGGGCTTAGATTGCAATTAAGTCAAGGGAAGTCAAGAGCTTAGATAACGATTATCATTTTTTCCTATTTGGAGAGAACCATTTGGAAAAAAAAAAGAAATAAAAAGAAGATTAAAATACAGTATATCTGTGCACATGCACTAATAAATTGTCATTAAACAGTTTCTTCCTTATTGTCTAAATGGAGATACTATGAAATATTTGTAATTAGCAGCACAATTTATTAAAGCTGCCCTATCTTGGCTTGGTGCTGTTTCACAATCAAATGCAGTTTGGGATTTTGCAGCCAACCATTTTTTAATCACCGGAGCACTTCATTTTTAGTAAATCCAACCCTAATTTTTGTTATCCCCTGCTGGGCTTTACTTGAAAAAAAAAAGTTTAATTTGGTTGAGATCCCCTCAAAATCATCTCTGCTTAATGCCTCCCAGCCTTCTGCAGTCTGTCTGCCCATTTTGTACAAAACACACACGCAAGCAGTAATCAGCAACTATACCCCAGCCTTGCATTAAATGTCAGTTTTGTGCTTTGAGATTTTTCATGTGCTTTTGAAAAGCAGGGTGTAGCAGGATGCAGCCCACATAGGAAAAAAAAAAAAAAAAAAAGAGAGAGAGAGAGAGAGATACAGCAGAAAAATAGGGTTCATTATCGGGGAGAAGTAAGTAAATGATAAGAGATGATTTAGAGATCCGGAATGTAAAATGCATGATGCAAACGTTCAGAAATGGACTGCTCCTACACTATTAGGAGTTGAAGGTCATGCCACATGTCATTGGAAAGGTAATTTTCTCTAGATTTTGAAATAGGATCTCAGATTTGACCTATGCCCTCTGTGTCCAGAACAGCTGGGCATCCTTAATGCATCTATTTCTCTTCCTTTTTTCCTTTTTCCTTTGTTCCCACAGCAGTAGGAGAATCCCTAGTTTGGAAGAAAGATAAAAAGAATGGCCAGATTTCAGTTTTAGCCTTGCTGTGGACTTGTAGGTGATCCTGGACAAGTCATTCCATGCCTTTTGGCTCCCCCTTGTCAGTAAGATGGATTTGGTATAGAAATGGCCAGATAGCTCATGCTTAGGTCTCAGTATTTGATTAATTAATGCTCATGAGTTATTTTGTGATGCTCACATGAAATAAGTAATTCACAGCACATTCAGATGTGCTTCCATAGCTTTGAGAATGAGATTTGTTTCCCATAAACAAGATACCTTTATCCATATCAATAGGTATCTAAGTATGATTCCACAAAATTAGATTAATGACTTGAAATACCTCTATCAGATATTTTTCATTACCTTTTGAAACAGATTTAAAATGTCTTTCTCTTAAATCTTCTTCTCATACTGGGATCAGCTAGAAATACAAATGTTTACTACATCCAGAAGCCAAAACATCCAAAAATATAGTTCTTAGGGAAATATAGGTACTTATGTGTTTCAGTTTTACTCATCCTCACTGGGAAATGTGAGGTTAATCTATAGAGACTAAAGGAGGAAGGGAAGCAGAAAAGCTTCCAGTCAGTTGTTGCAGACAGTTTTCCTCAATATTTTGAGACAGCCTCTCCATGCAAGACACAATTTCTGTTCTGTGCAAAAATCTGACTCTTCAGCCTACTTGGCTTCCTGATTTCCAGGGAGATCTTCAGACACCAGAGGCCAAAATTGCTCCAAGGCTCAAATTAAAATCCTTTGCCTCCAGACAAAAGCTCAGCTCACACTCTTAGCAGTGCTGCAGTGTAAGGAGGGTGAACATCCATAAATAAATGTTTTCCCAAGGGTAACTGCAGTGTTTGAGAGGAGGGTGCTCACTCCGCTGATCTTGGGCATTTGCACTGTCACTGGTGAATGAAGTCAGAGACTAAAATCAGAGCTAAAATCATCGGTGCTCCAAATGTGCTTCAGCATCAGCCTTGCCAGGGTCCTGTCTGCAGCAGCACAGGCCTGGAGAGTGCTGGAGCAGAGCCTCTTTTCCTCTGGGATGCTCTTCCCACAGCCCCATGGCAGCCTGGGCTCTTCTGCTCAGCTGCTGCCCCTCCAATTCTCCTTTCTGTTTATCTTCTCCTTATGAATGGAGCCCAGCTAATCAGCCTGATGGCCAGGATGCCTGTCAGAAAACATCTAAAAGGATTTAAATCCCTCTCACTCCTTCAGGAAAGCTTTTCCCTGTAGTGGGAAAGGGTTCATGGCTCTGACTGTGGAAGAGAGCAGGGGGATGTGTACTTGGGGGCAGAGCAGCTCTTTGCAGACGTGGACTTGGGGTTCACATCAAATTCCCTGCTAAACATCCTGTCTAAGGTGAAGTTAAAAACAAAGTCATCTTGCAAATGGTTCCCCCAGCAGGTTGAGACATGCTGTTGAGGATAATGTGAACTCCCTGCAGTCTCAGAGAGACAGGGAGAAAGCAGCTTATTTCCATATCTTAATTAAAATTTCCATTAATCCCATCTGAGGCCTCATAACTTCAAAAACTTGGACAAAAAACCCCAACACTTATTTCTGATAAATATTTTAGCCTAATTGTTCGGAGGTAGCAGACATCTCTGGCTGCTGAATATCAACGAGCCGTGGGTGCTGCCGGCTGTTTAAAGGGAACCACGAGGGTTTTGTTTGTTTGTCCTCTGAAAATTACTGAACATCTCAAATGCCAGAGATAGGAGACACAGAAAACAAATGTGCTGGGCTGAGCAGGGCAGCTGTAGCTGCTGTAGGATTACTTGGAAGCTGCTTTTATGCCTTGCAGGCTCCTTCCTGAAGGCTCAAAGCCCAGGTGCTTCCAGAACAACGGGCGCTGCTGGGCAAAGGAGCTGCTGGCTCAGGACATCTCTTAATGATGCTCTGTCTTTATCCTCCAACTCAGCAGGGTGTTTCTATGAAAAGTGATGAGAATCAGGGGCTTAAAAGCAAAACAGATTTTCCCAAACCAAACTCTGAGCCCACAGGAACTGGTTTTTGAAGGGAGATGTGGATCTGTGGTGTAGAGGTGCTGATGTCAGTGGAGAGGATGAACATTCAGAACATGACCAGGCCTTGCCTTCCCTTCTGCCCATCCCAGAGTCATGGGCTGCTGTTTTTCCTAACATGCAAAGCCTCCATGTGGGATGGAAAAGCCCCCACTCCACTGGACAACCATCAGGAACCCAGAAAAGATCACGTTTCCCTCTGTGGAGGGACACTCCTTCAAACCAAGATCATAAGCAATATTTATTCACACTCTGCCTCACTTCTACCAGTTTTTCCATCTTCCCATAGCTCCTGCAGCTTTTCCAACAGTGACCAAAAAGACGTTCCTAAAGAACCAGAAAAAAGCACAATTAAAGACAGTTTCATCCACCTGCCTGGCCACAGGAGATGGCTGAAAAATAGCAAGATTTATAATGACAAGAAGAAAAAATACAATCCAGTTTTTCCTTTGCCATTTAAAATCATGCTTCTGCCCCATTCCTGGGGTTTGATCACCAGAGTCTTGAATGTCCCTTTGCACAACGCTGAGATCACCAGAGCCCAAAGTCCATCTCTTACAACTCCACTTCCCCCTCTGCCCCTTTCTTTGCTTCCCAAATTTGGCATTGGTTTGGGATAAGAAAATATTAATCTAGTACTAAAGGTATTGGGTTTTGGCTCTTTCTCCCATACCATTCAGCTTTGTAGACAATTTTACAAATGAGTTCAATGATCTTTCACTTAATTTTAAATGCTATTAATTTAATCCATGGAAAGAAGCATTTTTTACTGTTTGAATGCATGCAAGGTTAAATGCTTTCACATTTCTGTTGAGCACCAGGGTGTATTTGGGGATGCAAAGAGAGGACTCTCCATCCTTGTTCAATGGCTTTTCAGGCACAAAGGTGAGAAATGAACAAAGCTGAAGTGGGAGGGGTGGGGTGGAAAACAGAGCAGACCTTCAGCTGGGGCAAGGCTGGGAATTTGTGTCCCTGCTGCTGTAGGGCACAGCTGTAGGGGTACAGAGCTGTGAAAGGACAGAGCTCCTCTCTGGGTTTGCACTCCTCATGTCTGTGGCAGCCACAGAGAGCAGCAGCCATAATTAAACCCCAGCACTGAGCCCGGGGTCCCAGAGGTGACATCCTGGGGATGAACCACGCACTGAGCACACCAAACTGCAAGGGATCTGCTGGCAGGTTCTCCATGGCCACAGATCACCTCTGAGTGACAGAAAATTGGACACACATCACAAGGAAGGCAGGAGTGAGCTTTGGGGAGGGGGGAGGAAGGGGAGAAAGCAACCATTCCTAAAACAAGCCTAAAATCTGCCTGGTTGCTAGGGAAGTGGGACTCCTGGTAAGTCATTTCAATTTGTACCTATATTTATAACAGTATGAAGATACGTTTTATAATCTGTGTAATAAAGAACCTCATCAGCAACTTCTCAAAGAAACTTGTTATTACAGAGAATGACACTCTAATTGCCTCCAGACATTTAGCTTGTCTAGTGAGTGAAGTAACCTGATAAGCTATTGAGCTATTAAGTGATGTAGAATCAATTAATGTAGTTAGATAAGAAAGTAATACCCTACCTAGGTTAACTAAGTAGTATGTGTCAAACGAGTCACTATTAATTCAGGTCCAGAACAGCATAGTAGACCCCCTATAATTCTCAGTAACCTTCATGAAATTGAGGGGATTGCATTTTGACCAAAGAAAAGTTGTTTTTCAAAGATTTTTTTGTGGGGAAAAAAAATACAGAATTCATTACCAGGCTTATTTTTTTCCAGTAATATTCTCCAAAAATTTAAAACATAAATTACTGAATAGCAGTGCTGCAGAGATGGTTAAAGTGTAGGGACTGATTCTTTTGCGTTTTGGAAAGAGAAGGAGACACAGAGAGAACACACCTTGAATTTCCACGCGAGCATGGGGACACAAAGAGGAGCTGGGTAAGCGGGATTGGAGTTGCTCATGTGCCCTGGTGCAGGCTGACACACACAGCCCTGGAGAGCAGCACAGAACCATCAGTGCCTCCATATCCTTTCAGCCTGCAGCACCCCAGGCTGCTGGAGCTGGGCTGTCAGCGAGTGGGGCTGACACGGGGACAAGGTGACAGATGGGGAAGGGTCGCCCTGCCTCCTGTAGATACAAGCTAGAAATGTGTGAGTCCCGAGTTCCAGTTCCAGTTAATTTTGTCCCTGTCTGATCTAGCTCCGGGTGTGATTATCTGGAGTGTGTTAGAGCAGAGGAGAGGAGAATGGGTGAGAAATTATCATCCTGTCTGTCTCACCACTGCTGCAGGTTTCCTCTCCTGATATATTGTCTCTGTAGCTGGGGAGTGCAGGGGGAGGTTAATGAATCTTAAAACATTTGTAAGTGGCACAGTGTAGCTCCAAGCAAGCCGGGGTACTCGGGGAAGTCTGCATTGCTGTGCTAATGTGCTGCTCAACAGGAGCTAATTAGCCCTACCTGGGAGCACAGAGCACCGGGGGACACGGTGGCACTGCCAGCTCGGGGGTGGCTGTGCTGCCTGCAGCCCTGCTGGCTCCACATCTCTACTTTGGACCCTTTCTTCCATCTCCTCAAGTTTTTTTTTGAAAGAGAGGTTTTCAGCTATTCAGGTCTCTTGCTGTAGGGGTTGTTCTCATCTGTGTACCCAGCTGTCTGGTTATGTCCAGGATTTTATATAGATATATAAATATAAAATCACAGAGTATCCGGATTTGGAAGGCATTCATTCCCTCCTGCAGTATTTGGAGACCCCTGTAATGTATGATCCAGGGTTTAATACTGAGTCCAGGAAAATTTTGAGACTTTCTTCCCAGATCAAGTCTCAAAGCAACGTGTCAGAGGTGGGGCAACACCTTCAGGCACTCATGGGTCTGTTGGCATTAATATGACCTGCTGTAATTAGATAACGAACTTGCTTCAAGCTCTTCCCAAATCCTTGGAATGGGTGTTTGCAACTTTGGAAATTCGCAGTCCTTTGGAAATCTGGGCTTGTAGGGGAAATGGCAAACTCTTGTTGGAAGGTTCATTGCATATTGCATTGTGGAAGATAAAAGACAGAAGAATATTTGGGAAAATATTACCATTAACACCTCTAAAATGTCCCATTACATGAGGTATAATCACATGGAAAACTTGGTATTTCTTCTGTGAAGGACCACAGCAGTTCCCTACGGACCACAGGGCAGCAGTAAAAGACCAATCAGCTGAGGGAAATGCAGAAAAATAAATATATCAATAGTGAAGGGTTTAGTGCTTCCTCTTGAGCATTTAGATGTGGTACAGGATTGGAAATTTTATTTCTGATCTTCTTTAAACACGAACAACCCAGAGCCATCTGAAATGATTTGCTTAATGTGCTGTTCAGCATTCACAGCATAAATTGAATTGTTAGCCTCTCTGTCTGTGCATTTGAATGTTTTGATTCTAATATTACCAGCAGAGCAACCTTCCCTAACTGGATTGTTCTCACAAGTAATGTTGATGCTTTGCACTCCCACTCAATTGATGTCATTGGGGCTACTGACAAGAAGGTGCCTGTTAGAGAGAACAGGCTGAGATCAGATAAGAGCAGAGAGTGACAAATCAGAAATATCTCATTTTTCATCCATGTCCTTTATTTTAATTTTTTTCCACCAGTTTCTAGTTATTCCCTTCTGGCAGGGATTGGCTTGCAGATGCTTTATCCCACAGCCAAAGCTGATGAGGACCTAACTGGGATGTGTCTACACCTTCCCCCAGTGCAAAAATGCCCATCAGGAAGGGTTTGCAGCTGAGCATCTGTCCCATGACACTCGTGTGTCTGCACAGGGTTTGTGCAGAAGAGAAGAACTCAGCTCTCCCCGTGCCTGTGGGTGCAGATTGTCCACAGTGCTGGAAAACTGCATTTTCTGGGCTGGCTGAGCTTCTCCCAAGTCATCTCCAGGCTCATATGGAGCCACTGTAGCTCTGAGATATTGAGATATTTATATATCAGAACAGTTGACTTGAAATATATATATCGGAACAGTTGACTTGAAATTCCAGAGCAACATGCAGCATCTTGACACCTGTGAAATTCAGGAGAGGAGTTAAAGGCAGGAGTTGTTTGGGAAGTTTGAGTCTGCAAGACCTTGTGGGGCTGCTGTTTTAGTGCTGCTGTGGGGAGAGACATCCCCAGGTGTGTGTCTGGTGCAGGTATCAGCACAAAGCTGCCTCTCTGTCAGCTGGATCTTGGTAGCAAACCCACTTGGCTGCAACAAACACCATCAGGGACCAGAGCCCTAGGGAGGAGAAGTGGCAGCACCACCACATCCATCAAAAAACAGGATACACAAAAGTTATAAGGAAACACCATGGAAGACTAAGCATGGTGTTCGGAATATAGCAGAAGTGAATTTGTCACTCTTAGATCTCAGCAAAGCCTCTTACCAGAGAAAGGGAGGGGCAAGGCTCTTCTCTGGGATCCTTCTGTGTTGTGACCTGTGGTTTTTAGTCCTTTCCAGAGTTTGATGTTTCATACGTAGACAGTTGCCAGGGGAAATTTTGCTTACACTGTAATTTTCCATTTGCTGCTAGACTTCAGACAGATGAGTGCAAACTGTTCTCTCTGCAACTCAGGAGATAATTTTGCAGTCAGTGTGAACACTGTGAACCTTCTAATTTATTTTTTTTTCCTCTAATAACAGTTTGGCAAATCAAAGTGTCTCTTCATTTAGGCAGGAAAAGCACCTGGGAGCCATGAAAAAAAAAAAACAAAAAAAACAAAAAAACAAAAAAACCCCCACAGACTTAAAGCTGGACTCTGAGCTGGCTGTGTCTCAGATTAGATAGTCTCAGTGATTAGAAGTATTGAACATTTTTCATTTTATCTTGTCTGCATTGAAGGAGAAGCATTGAGGGTGACTTTGGAGGGAAGGAACTAACACACACACACACAGTTTCTAAGTACTTTTATTTACACAAATTTCTTTGCCTTCTTTTCCTTCTTATCTGGAAGACCAATGTCATAAGACATTGGTCTTCCAGATAAATTCAGAAATCTGGCCACTACTGAGAGGTTAAATGGGAAAAAATGAGAAAGAGAATATTTGTGCTTTGTATGGTAGAAGTTAGGAAGATGTGATTGGATCTCTTGCCTTTCAAATAAGTTCCATTTTAAGCCAAGAAAACTAATGATGGGACACCAAGTAAGAGAGAAGGATTTTCCCAGAGAATAATTTTTAATTAGTTCAAATAACTGGTAAATTTTTAGACAGTCACCCAGATTGTGTTATCCACAGTGAATAACAGAAATAAACCCTCCCCTCTAGTCCTGCCTTGCACATATCCAGGCACATGCAAGCCCAGGTTAGCAACACCACACTTTCTTTTGTTCTCTTTGTTCCCTTTGTTCACTGTGCAGTAATGAAAAATGACAGCCATATTTATTGTAACATTCCTCCAGGAATGCAGAGATAATTACCTGCCCTTAGCATGGGAGAGGAGAATGAGCATGAGCTCCAGCTCCTTCCAGCTCCCAGGAATCCAACTGCAGTCTTGGCACAGAATGTGACTGGAAGATGTTGGGAGCAGAGATCTACTGCCTTGGTTTGGGGGGTTTGGGTTCATTTTTTTGTCTTTTGCAAAACAACAGCTGAGAAAAGCTCAAACACCTCTGTGAAAAGGGGACTGCTTTGAATTCCACCTGTTTCCTCACCCATTTCTAGAGGAAAGGCCTTTGTGTGTTCATTTGAAGTAGACTTGACTTTATCGATCAAAATGCTGTTTCCTCCTGCACGGTCTGCCCAGACAGATCTGCCTTCAGCCTTGGCCACTTTAGGGTGATTCTGCTTTTCACTAAAGAAATCCCAAACTTCTTTTAAGAGGGTATGTGTTATTTCTGAGAAGTACTGGATTCATTGGCATTGGAGATGAAAGCCTCTAATCTAACAAAATAAAACAATCATTTGGTATGAGCAATTGTGAGCTGGTTCCTGTTCACCCTCCTGGTGTGTGTGGTGGTAATGATCCACAGCCTGACCACAGGAATCAGAGAATCCCTGAATGGTGTGGGCTGGAAAGGACCTTAAAACTCATCTCATTCCAAGCCCCCTGCCATGGGCAGGGACACCTTCCACTCGACCAGCTTGCTCCAAGCAACGTGAGCTGGAGCAGTTCCAGGGAAATGGACAATGATTCCCTTCCCTGTGCTTAGGTGGATGAGCTCTCCCTGTGGTGGGAGCCCTGAGATCAAGAGAACTCCCCTTCCCTTCCTGCCTCTGCTTGTTTGAGAAAACACCCCCAGATGAGCATGTGCACAAGGTCCAGTGCAGGAAAATGTGGGGAACTCTCTCGTTTTTACTCTTTTGTTCAGCAAGAACAACCCATCACAAAAAGATCTGTTCAGGTAACTAGGTGCAGCTTTTTAGGTTTATTTTCTCCTATTTGTTTCCATTTTATGAAAATTTGGAAATAAGATCTATTTAGCATTCATAATAAAAATCTCTTCCTATCTTAATTTTTTTTTGTTCTCTGCCTTTATTTCCTCACTAGCTGGGATTTTTCAGGCTGATTATTTTTTAAGGTGTTGAAAAAGGAATCCTTATGATATATTAAAATATAATTAAACATGTTATCATATTTGCAGCAGTATGTTATGCCTAGGGAGGTTTTACAAGAGGAAGTATATTTTTGCATTCCCTGCACAAGTAAGGGAGACCAACTGACTATTGGTGACCTTTTTTACTGATAGGAAATTGGAAACAAAAAGAGAGGGGAGGGACTGTTGATTCTTCCAGGTGTTTTACCTTCACACCACATTCTGTGTGTTCCAGAACATCTTGCAGTGGTACAGAACAAAAGGAGATAAAAAATTAAGTTCACAGCCTGGGTTGCTCTGTTTCTCAGGTTATGATAAGGAAGTTCTGGCATGGCAGCGTGGTGGAGATGGGGATGGCCAAGGGATGCTGAGCTGTAGCTGATTCCCGTGATCTAATCCCCTGCCTGTGGAGAGCAGCAAAGCTGCTGCATGGCAGAGCAGCTGCTCTTGGTGGGAGCTCATGGAGCTGGGAAAGACAGCCCTGGGAGCGGGTGTGTATGGATTAGTGGGGCTGTGCATCCAGGGGAGTCCTTCTGGAGACCTTTCTGGGCTCAAAAGAACCTCTTCACCTTTGCCATGCCATCCAACACCGTGGGGTGAGTGTGAGCTGTGACTGTGCCCTCAGGGCCCCCTGTCAGTTGGATCTCTTTGTTGGGCAGGAAGACTTATAGGACACACAGCCTAAACCAGGAGAAATGGGCAGGAATTCTAGGGTTTGCAGTTGAACTCCCCAAATCTCAGTCTCTTCCCTTCTCTAGCCCATACTCAGAAGGGGTTGCACTGGAGTGCTGCAAACCCATTTATTCCTCAGTGGCCTATGGAGGGATGCAGGGTTCAGAAATGGGGGATTTCGAGGATGAAGAATTAACTGGACAGTGCCATTATGATGAGAAAGAAATTAAAAAATAATAAAAAATATTCTATCATGTTATATTTTATTGTATTAATTGAAGTGCCCAAGTGCTTAAGTAACTTGATTATCTTTATCCCTCTTCTTTTCTTTTTCTCTCTACCCCCAGGAACTACTTCTGTTCCTACAGCTCATATTTTCAACTGTTTTTAAATAAGTGTTTAATGGGATTTATAGAAACACCTGAGCAGGTTAGATAGGTTATAATTCCCACTGATTTCACTGACCTCTCTGTAGATGGGATACAGGCTCCTATATTGTACAGGCTTATTTGAAAAAAACATTTCAGGTATGCTGGAAAATATTATTCCTATTAGATTTGTGCTTTAAATTCTGGGAAGTGCCATCAGAATGCAGCTGCTGCATTGAAATATAAATAAAAACTAAAAACATATAGATGTGCTGGTACCTGCTTCTGCGTGTGTGTGTGTGTAGTCTTTATTGGTGGCGAAAACCTGGTGTCTGCTCTTTGGTTTTCCATTTTAGCTGGCCTATTATCAGAGATTTCTGGAGTGTGAGTTTCATAAGTAGAGGTTATCATACATTGCAGGCCATCTCTCCTGCTGGGGAGCAAAATGAAGGTTTGATAATGAGATCGCCCAAAGGCAGATAAGAGCTCCAGCTTGCTGAACAGTCCCTCAAGGTTTCCTGTGATGGCAAAAAGGAGGGAATGCAATTTATTATCCTTCTCTCCTTGTACCTTCCCATTGTTCGAGAAGTCAAAGCAACAAAGTACATGGGTTAAAAATAAATAAATTAATAACCAGAACAGGAGACCCTGTGTGTTGTTGTTTTGCTCTGAGGAAGGAGGTCTGTGATTTGCTCTAACACCATGAAGAAAGTCTCTGAACTCCAAATCCTGAAATTCCATTTAATGGCCAGGCTCTCCCCTCTCTCCTCCTGCCTTCTTCCTGCTAGGATGGATATTCTAAAATGAGTCAAGTGCTTTATCTTGATAGAGGGTGGAGGATGGCTCTGTAACTGCTGCTGATAACCTCCCCATCTCCAATTCTGTTTGCTCTTCTTTCATGCTAAATGCTACAAAGTGCATTACAGGAAAGGGAAAGGTCAGATTTAAGCCGTAAAACATGGAAGATTCGGAGCTGAAGTTGCCACATCATTAAGTCACAGCATCTTCATGCTTATGTTTTCTAGCACATATGGTATATAAAATCACCTAGTGTTTCACAACCCTCTTAAATAATTAGGCACAACAGGGTTTGCTGGGTGACCACCTGGATAAAGTCAAAACAGTGGCATCTGCATCAACCAGATGGGAGTCTGCTCTTTGCTGCCATCAGGAAATGGACAGCCAACTTCCACTCGAGTGAACCAAAAGCTGCCTTCTCCCAGAAAGGAAAGGGAAAGGGCAGAGTAGGAGAGAGCAATAAATATATCTTGCTCCAATTTTCAGGTTACTGAGACTCTACTAAAACCTTGAGGAAGAGATCCTGTCCCCAGCTGGAGAAGCAGCAGGGAGGAGGTGAGCTGGATTTGTGCATCATCAACAAACCACACACCTGGCAATGTACGTGGCAAGTCGAACAAAGGTTTATATTTTTATTTGTTTTCCTCATAAAAAAAAACAAACCTACAGTGTGAGAGGGAGAATATTAGCAATTTACTGTGAGGCTCCATTAGATCAAATCAGTGCCAATGATAGTCACTTATTTCCTCCATTCCATAATGATTTACTCTATAAATTAATGCCTGCCTATTTAAGCACCCTCAGTGATTCAGTGCTGGGTGCCATGGCAATAAGTGACAGGGACTAGGGCTGAACCCACCAGTCATGTGGCTCTCAGTGCTGTCATTATGTGCACTGGTAATGGGGGGCTACGTGGGCACGCAGACAGATATTATGCAAACATATACTGACTTAAGTATCAATCTGTCACTGGTGTAACTCATGGTAATGGCCCCACCAAAGTCATTACACAGGAATATGCATTACAGCATGTTAAACATCTATCATGGGTGCAGCTTCAGAGAAGCCATGGGGAAGATGTAAGGAGGTGCCAACATCCAGATCTGGAGGATGCTCAGATGTAAGGAGTTTAATTCAGCAAAGCCCTAAAGGAACATTCCTTTTGCTCTCCCTTTCTGCTCCAGAAAGATGAATCTGAAAAAAATGTCTCACAGCTTTAAGAAGAAAAAAAAAAAAAAAGATATCCTCTTGAGCATGTATGTGTGAAGCACAAGCAAGTTCACTGCAGCAGTTCAATTCCAATCTCTGCTTCACAGGCACAGGCACAAAGAGGGGTTTGGTGGGAGAGCCTCAGCCTAGCTGCACTACACAGCTGTTTAAGGATGTGATCCCTCCTCTTGTCACCCTTAGAAGTCACTCAACCTGATTTTGTGGTACAGAAGAGGAAGGAGGAGGTAACTTTTGTGTCCCCCTTCAGCTGATCCCTGTCCTCTCCCTGGCACACCAGGATGGTGTAATAGCACATCCATGGCCCAGATCAGTCTTTTTTCCATTATAAATCAGCCCGGTGCCTCACCTCCAGGAGCATTCATTCCCCACTTTTGCACTGGGTCTTCCTTCTTTCTGATGAAGAAGATCCTGCTCAGGTCCAGACAGGGTAAAGTATCTCTGGACAATGCCAGTGACTCAGGGTAATCTCTTTTCCCTCTCCTGCCTTTTTGGTTGCTTGTCAAAGAGCAGTGCTGCAGCACTGGCTCAGCGATGGAAGGCGGAGAAAGCGCCTGGCATGGACAGGGGGATATTTCATTGCTCAGTGCAGACTTGGCTATTTTGTTAGCACAATATACATCCTTCAGCCAATCCAATGGATTAGAAAAGCACTGTGTTTAAAGGTTAAATAGTTGATGCTGCATCAACATGTATGGGAGGTGACACACAAATCCAAAGTGATCGGCGGCGCTTGGCTCAGTCTCCAGCCAGCTCGGCGGTGTAGCCAAGGGTAAATGCAAGTGCACAGATTTCTAAAGGGAGTTTACCCACCACTTACTGCTCAGCCTGTGCACTCAGCGGTGCATTTACTCACTTTTTTTGTGTACTAAAGCAGTACTGATACAGCTCACAGCATCCTTGAGCAGTTGTATAAAGGGTCAGGAAAGAGGCTTAATAGACTGAAGGTGCCTGAATGCAGCGTTACAGTAAGTAACCAACCCTCGTAAAAAGAGAGACTGGTAAAAGAAAAAGCCCAGGGAACAAACACTGGATCTGTTGTGCTGTTACCATTTAACCTGCATTCACTGCCAATTGAAATGCACTTTACATTACTTCAGTCAGATACTTCAAAGGAAATCCTGGAGATGGGAGCACTTAAGCAAGAGCACTTCTGGTGGTAATGTGTGTATTTGAAAGCCTGGCAATTGGGAAGGTTGTGAATGCCTCAGCGTATCCAAATATAGCTGTAGCTTGTTATATGTAAACGGCAAGACTCATTCTGATATTCCTGCTCCTATCCTGCCCTTCCTTCCCTCAAAACAGTGTGATTCCTCCATCTGTCAGCATCTTCAGTATTTGTGTTTTCCTGTAACAATGTTCGCCTGGGCACATTATTCCACACAGTAGCTCGGTGAGAAGAGCTGGTACAGGACCAAGGTATGAAAAACCCAAAGGAGACGTTTGGAAATGGCTCTTTTAGGGAAATATTGCTACTTCTGCAGTACTGCCTGAGCCTTAGAGAGCCTAAGGGAAGAACATGAAAATTATCAGGGAAAAGTGTAAAACTAAAGCAGATGAAACCCCTGGATGGAGGCTCCTCATCTCACTGTAATTAAATCCTCTTGAATGAGATCACCTACATGGAGAGCTATTGTATTTTAATTTGTGTGGGCTGGGGGTTGAGTCCATGTAGCTCCACTGTGTCCTGCAAGGTGGGGTGAGGGGCCCTGACATTTGCACCAGGATAGGAGAGCAGGCAGAATCTACATCTGCAGCAAACAGACTTTTGTGAAGTTTGCTGGGCCACAGTCCTAACTCTCATCCTACACTGGTACCTGCTGGGGCTGGAGAGAGTGTGAGGGCTGCACTGAGAGGTGTGAGATGACAACAGTGAGTCTCAAAGCCCTCCCTGCTAATTGAACATTATCAAAAGGTAGTTCTGCAGCAGCTTAGGCTGAAATATAAAAGATACAGGACCAAGAGACATGCCAAGGCTGCCTGTGACATGTTGGACAGCAAGTGAATAAATACCAATGACCCATGGAAAAATGTATCAGCCAAACTTTTCTGGTTACCTTCCTGGAGAAATTCTGTTCCCTCACAGCCCTTTGCATCTGGGTGCAATCCAGTTGCTGTTGTCACAGTGAATGGGAATTTTAAGATAAGTTGCTTTTGGTTGTTTTTTTTTTGCAAGAAACCTCTCTTTATGGAGTGGGTTCATAAAAAGCAGCTGTAAATACCTGGACGTAAAATAAGGGAATTTGAAATTCTGGAGGTGGGGAGAGGAGCCACAGCTGCTTTCTCCCACAGCACAAATGGCAAGGCTGTGAGAACAGGCTAACCTTTATTCAACACTATTAAATGCCATGCAAATAAATAGCTAATTCTATTTAACAACCTTGCTGCATTTATCTCACTGTGGCCACAGTCAGGTAAAACTCCACTCTGCTGACCCAACCATGTGTTGACACCTCTAGGGTTGTGACATGCAAAGGAAAGGTCCTGCTGGCTCCATCCCTGAGCAAGAATGGCTTCTCTGTCCCTCAGCAAGGATGCTTTTTCTTGCTCCAAACTAATACATCCAATTTGGACAAATGGTTGGTGCTGCTGCCTTGCCGAAAATCAAGGAGTGGGGAAGGTGGGAAGGAAGGTTCTGTGCCACCCCTGTGTCTGGGATGGTCCCTTCTTTGCAGCAGGAAAATCAGAGCAGTAACTGTCCAGACAATGCACACAACAAACCTCATCCAAATCAGGGATGTTTTCAGAGAGCAGCATCACTCAAAATTTATTGCAAACAGTCTGACAGCTCCACCTCCTCTGAATTTTGCTCGGCTTGCAAAGGCAGTTGCAAAGACTCTGGTTCAGTCTCTACTGATACTATCTGTGGATTTTGAGAGTATAATGACATCTATTTTGTGCCATTCACATGTTCATCCATAGGGCTGAAATCTCCCTCTTCTGGGAAAAGCCCTCCCCATCCCACATTTCACGCTGACGTCCTGGGCTGGAGTCTGATCAGCCTGTGGGTATGGCACAGCTCCAAGCTGCTCAGGTGGTTCTCTGGAGATTTTAGCTGCTAAATATAAAATTTAAAAAGACTCTTCTGAGCATGCGCAAATAGTAATTTCACAAATGCATTTAGCATGGCCAAATTTGAACAGATTTTTATGGGAACTTCAAAAGGCATATTCCCAGCATAAAATCCTTCCACATCCCCCTGTAATAGTCAAAAATTGAAAAGAGCAGATTGCTGTTCATTCTTTCTTTTTTTTCTCAGAAACCTCTAATCACTATTACATAAACATTTTTCAAAATTTTCCATCAGAAAAATTCAGTCCAAACCACAAAATCTCAATAAAAACAACTGGAAAATCATTCACGTTTTAAGACAGTTGTCTCCAAAGACCTGGCTAATGTATTTCCCTCTTCTACCTCCCTCACAGAGTTCCTACACAAGGTTCTAACATTTTTGGAGTCATTAGTAGATGCAAGCTGCCCATTTTGGTTTGATACCCTGGAATTTGGCCTTAGAGGGTTGCTGAGCCCCCCCAGCTGCATGCAGGTAGTGAAACAGAGCAAACACCCCAGGGAATGAGATACCCAGCCCTGCATCATCACAATTTGGGTTCTGCAATTACTGCACTTGTTTTTTGTGACTCAGTGCTTCCCTCTGTAAAGTGGCAAGAATATCACCCTCCTCCTAAGTTAATTCTGAACTTGTGAATTCCATAGGCAAGCCAGAGAGGAAGTTAGTCATTGCCTCCAGAGCAGTGTTTGAGCAGTTTTTCTGGAGTTAAAATATCAAGCAGTTGCTCTTTAAAAGAGCTCTTTGCAGATGTACTTTGTGCACATGGACACTTCAGGAAAAAAGGCATGTGAATATTTAGCTTAAAGATCATAATCCCATGTATATCCCCAAAGGAATCAAATTGAAATTGTTCAGGTAAATTTAATTTGACATTTCCAAGCTACCCAAACCTCACATACTTAACATCTTTATGCTCCACAGTCTCCCTGAATCCCAGATTTTAGTGTCTTAGCTTCAGGAAGGACAGTCTCCTTTCCAGTGGTATAATGTTGCTCCAGGACTAGCTGCCCATCATCATGGTCATTCCTCCTGCACCTGGAACATGCTCTTGGGAGAGTTTCCTATTAAAGCTCCCCAAAGGGACACCCTTGACTCTGGCCATTTCTGAGCAGCACTAAGCTCTCTCAACCAGCTTTATAATTTTTTTCCCTCCTTTCACTATCTCAGCTTCAAAGAACCATTTCATCCTTATCTCAAACCAAAGGGCTGCATTAAGGCAGACTTGCTCCCTGTGCCCAGGGCCAGCACAGCCATCAGTCTTTCTTTCCAGCTGGTCCCCAAGGCTGTGGTTAGAGCGTGGCCAATGTAGGGAACATCCCACAATTAGTCTGGTTTCCCCCTGCTCCCACATGCTTATTGAGCTTTCCCTGTCCTGAATACACTCCACTGATCCAGCACAGCCAGCTGGATCCTGACCTGGAGCTCTACACCTGGCTCAAAGGGGAAAACAATCCTGCAAAACCTCTTTAGCATGGTCAGAATGATGATTCATGTTCCTTTTTGAACTTAGGGGATAAAATACTGGCCACCATCAAAAGAGAAGTCAGTAAACTGGATATTTTTGGAAATGACAATACATCGGAAAAAAGCAAATTCCATTATAGAGATTTGTTCCTACTGCACAAGCAAAGTAGCTTTGTTGCCATTTTATGTATCATTTCAACAGATATACCTATGAATTATTTATAGCCAGTTTGAAAGTAAACACAGACTCCAGGGAGAAGCCAAGGCTTTTTAAAGTTCAGCTGGTACCCAAAAGTCCTGGGAGCAGCACAGGAAGGGCCACAGTGCAGACAGGAATTTGTGTTTATTTGAATTTTTATCACCAGTTTATGTGTAAAGGCACTTCTTTAGTCCATAGGCTGATATCCTGTGCTCAAAGGAAGGAAAGCAGCAACATTTTTCTCTCTTTGCAGCATTATCTGCCTGGGTCTCTTGACTTCTCTGGTAATCAGCACGAGCAAGTGGCTAGACAGAATACCTCCTTCCACGCGTCTCCAAACCCACAAAACTCTTGAACTGATTTTATTTTTAATTTAATAAAATAAAATTAATGTTTCAAATAGGAAACATTTGAGGACAAGTCTCGGTTCAGGCTACTTTATTATGGCTGAGTTTTAATCCTCAGTGCATAAGAAGGATTATGCTGAGAACACTGACATCACCTTAAATATAGCAGCATGAATATGCTACTGTAATAAATCTTTTCAGCTTTTAATTTCAATTCAAGAAGGATGTCTGTTGAGAATATCTTTTTCCCCAGTAACTTTCCCCTGTCTCAGATGTATCCACACTCCCAGGCACCATCTGACACAGCCTGGTCAGTCAGGAAGGTGAAGAAGTGCCACCTCCACCTGACACCACAAGGCTCAAAAAAATCTTTTGCAGACCCAGAAAGATCAGTGAAATGTTGGCTTTACCTGTTACAATTATCATTTGGAGAGAGGGGATATAAATCTCATTAAGCTGTAACAAAAACCAGGATGACCAGTAAAGTCTGAGCTCACACTGGGAAAATATCTCCCTTAAAACTTTTTTGGGGGAGACAGCATGAAGATGGAGGTGGGCTCAGTTCTTCACAGGGTTTTGTTCCCACAGCTCAGGAGGAGGATGGAGCACAGCAAAGTATCCAGGAAAGAGAGATTTGATTTATAAGTGAAGCATCAGCAAATGTCTTAAAAGGTCTCCTGAGAGTTTGTAATACTCTGGAAGAGCTGAGGGTAATAAAATGGAATAAAATCGATGACAGAGCCAAGTTTCTATCCTGCCCAACACCAGCACAGAGAGTGCTGCTTCCTGTGGGCAGAGGGGACCCTGAAGTGGGGTCTGAGTGTTTTGTCTGCTCAAAGGTGAGGATTTGGGAACGGTCCAGTTCATGTTGAGGTCTGATGACCCTCACCAAGAGAGCAGCTGCTTCACCAGGTATCAGAAAAATCCTCCTGACAGTTGTGGTATCACTTGGCACTCTCGTGATTACCCAAGGACTTGAATTGTCTCTTTGTCTTTTAAATTATCATGAATTGTAGATTTATTCAGAGGTTTGGATGGTGGCTGGAGTGAAGATAGTATCTAGATTTCCTGCAGAAATATCAGATGCTGGGAAATGGGTCTATAAATACCACAAATTTTGTGCTCAAGGAATATTTCTGGTTGTATTTTCTGAATTGGAATTATGGTTATCGTCAAAGAAGTGCTGGAGAGCCAGTTACTACAGCACATAAAGATCACCAGCTTGGGCCTGCAAGTGATGTGCTGGTAGTGTCCTCTCTGGCAGGAGATGTGAAATGTTACAGCTCTCATTTTGCTGGGGAAAAAAAAAAAAAAAATCCCAGCTACGATATCATCCATCTTTTCCTGCATATGGAGCATTATCACCAAGTGTTAGTGGCAGCACCTGACACTTCCAGGCTGGCCTGATAACACACCTCCCATCCCAGATAAGTGCCAGACAAACATGTGGAGCAGCTCCAAAGCCATGGCAGCTTTCATGCTACAGATTCATGGAAAAGAGCAGTCCACGGCTTTTGTGGGTGAACATATGCAAGGCAGCACAGAAATCAGGCTGCTGGAGCTGCAGCAGGCACCACAAACCAAAAATAAATGTCTCTGTAGCCTTTAGGCCAAGACTAGCACATACCAGACTAGTTAGAAGACCATTAGAGTCTCTCTGGTTTCAAGCAGAGTGGAGTGAATACAAAATCCTCTGGAAATTTGTGGTCCTGCTAATTTTTTGGGGTTGGTTCAATCAGCACTGTGCTGTTGCATATGTTTTCTCAAAAGGGCCTGCCAAGGGCTGTTACCTACACATTGAGGGAAAAATTACTTTTTGCATTATAATTCCTAGTTTGAAATGAAAGTTGCAGTCATTTTAAACAGGCTTAGCTTAGACTTGGTGAAATCTTTGGTTCAGCCTGATCTGTCTGCTTTAAGGCTGTCAAACTGAAAAGAATTAAAATGCAGAGAAAGTGATTTAGAAAAGAAAATGCAACCTGGCAATTTAACTTTGCTACAGGGATGAAGTTTTAAGAAATGATTCGCAGTTTGGGTGTCTTTTGCCTTGGGAGCCTTAAGTTGGACTCATTAAAGAAAAACATTTTTC
This sequence comes from Cettia cetti, assembly GCA_013401135.1. Lineage (NCBI taxonomy): Eukaryota > Metazoa > Chordata > Aves > Passeriformes > Sylviidae > Cettia > Cettia cetti. The sequence goes on along the minus strand of VZUI01024411.1, from coordinate 96,328 downwards.
AGAAAATATTGAACACCCACCTTTGGAAAATCCATTCTCAGCAGGTAGGTAAGGATGATCTGTTTGAAAAGCTCAGCTCAGTCTTAAATTAAAAAATAACAAAAGGTAACCCAGGTACAATAGAGTAACTGTGACACTCCATAGGCAGCAAGGCCAAAAGCAGATCTGAGAAGAGGAAACACCAGTGAAAAGGCAGCAGTGATGCTCATGTTTAGAAGGAAGTGGAAATACAGGATTTCAAATTATTCTAAAGCACCAGTCACAATGGTGGCAGAACAAGAGGTGGTCACTATTCTTTGGTTAGGAGGACAGAGACCATGGGGTCTCCAGGATTTTGGGACTTGTTGCTGCTAGTTGTGAAATAATGCAAACTGGTGGACTTTTACAGGGATCTGGATGGGTGACCTCCTTTCAAGATGATCATTTTGGTGATGTTGGGACTCCTTTGTTTTAAGAGAGATGAATTAGGGAATTTAAAGTCTTTGATGTGCGTCTCGTCTTTTAATTTAAGTTTAAATAAATCAATAAATTGGAATAAAACCAGAGGGATATGGTGTGATTTCCCAGGCTAAATAAAATGCTGAACATAACTAAAACCCACTGATGGTGAAAAAGGAGCTAGGAGTTCAAAATTAATCCCATTATTGTGCTCTAAAGCATCATTAATAGGTACAGAGGTTTTGGCAAATCCTGTTATTTTGACACTACTCTTTCTCCTAAATATTTCATAGCTAGTTTTTATTTCTTTTATTAAATAGGCACTTTAGAAGGAAGATAAACTCCCTCCTAGTGGCGTTCAGAAGCACACGACCTACAGGGTCTGGCGAGGGAGGTTTTTCTGAAGGATCCATAGGAATTAGCAGGCTCAGCAGAGGGGTGAGGAGGAGTCCCCGTGCCTGAGTGGCCCTGCAGGCTGGGTCATCCCCTGGCTGCTCGTCCAGGCAGTGCTGCAGCAGGCTGATATTGCATTTTGCAGGGTGATAATCTCATGCTGATCAATTCAGCAGAGCACACCCTGCAATCCCCGTGCACGCAGAATAATAACGGCGCTTCCCGAGGAGCCCCATTCATTCCAGTGGGACTCTCTCGTAATCAATATATTTGTTCCCAAATTATAGTGCTATTGGTCCAACTTGATCTTTATTCCTGTGAATCAATTGTGTGTGCAGAAGGCCTGGAAACGATGCCACAGCCAGGGCTGCTCTCTTCCCACTCCCATTGTTCCAGGATTCCCGTCCTCGGAGTTATTGTTCAAGCTGCCAGTTATCTCTGAGAGCTCCCAGCAGATGTTGGGGGGAGGGGGCCATTTATTTATTTCTTTTTATGAAGTTTGCCTCTGTATGGGCCAGCCCTGACAAGACATTAATGCTCTTTGCTCTCCCCTATGCTGTGTTTCGTCTCTTTAAGTTGGAAAATATTTAGAGAGGAAAAAAATGTGGTTTTCTGTTCAAAATAATAATTTGCCTGTGGAAATTTCTTACTGACTTGAAATGGAGCACTAAGTTTGCAGATAGTAAATAAAGGACAATCCTGCTTTTACTACAGTCAGTGTAGCTGTTCTTGAAGGGTTTTATGGGTGCTGATGTGGATGGAGAGCTGCCCACAATGAGGTGTTTCCGGTTTGTGAACATCCACCAAGATCCAGCATTTATTTTTATCTGTGATAGGACAAAAGCCAAGAATCTGGGGCTGTTTTTTTTAAGACATAAGATTGTATCAACATATTGGTTTCCAAATCAAATTAGTTTTCTAGTTACCATAAGAAAGTTTCTTAGATTTTGGAGTGTTGGATAATCTTAATAGATAGAAGGAACTTCTGAGCCATAGCATGGTCTCGGGGGTGGTTTTCCTGGTCATAAGAGATGGGAGGTTAAAGCTCCATCTGAAAAAGAAAAAAGCTTTTCACTCTACATCTTCTTGATGATCCACTCAACCCCAAATCAAGTGATGGGGCATGACAGCTCTCTGTTTCCTGCTCTCTCATGTGCACAAAGGAAATGAGCAGGGAAGCCCAGAAGAAAGCTGGATTTGTGGATTTGTATCTATAGAGCATTTTACCCTTGGTCATAGAATCACAGAACCACAGAATCTTTTGGGTTAAAAGGGATATTAAAACTCATCTCATTCCAACCCCCTGCCATGGGCAGGGACACCTTCCACTAGACCAGGTTGCTCCAAGCCCATCCAACCTGGCCTTGGACACTTCCAAGGATGGGGCATCCAATGATTCATCCTGTTTTGGTGACATGTTCTGAAGCAGACAATGTCCCAGCCAGTTCTGCTCTAGTGCAAGTGAAAATGTAGAGCACCTCAATCAACAAAGCCCATGGAATCCACTTGGAGAACTCACACCTTTGGAAACTCACACCCCATCCAAAGTTGGCTTAGCTCCCTGCCTGGCCCTAACATTATTTCTGAATGCTTAACCAGCAGCAAAACAAGATGAAAAATAATCCATGCCATGCCTCGATTAGGGATTAGAAATGTTAACTGGCCAGTGCCTTTTCCTTCAGGGGCACTCTGCCCCTACACCTTTAATTAGGGTAGCCCGTGGTCCTTGCCATAAAGCTGATAAGTAATAAATAGCTGCCTTTGTCACATGCAAGTTCAGCATTGTGAAACGGCACACGGACGGCTTTAAAAAGCCTTTGATTAAACCCAGCACTACAGTAAATCTACAAACACAGAGGAAAGAAAAGAAGCTATTTAGTCTGTGCCAGTTCCCGGCATTAAGTATGCAAATTTCTCGGTGTCTTCAGCTCCCAAGAACAGCAGGCGCTGAATGCAGCAGCAGCAGCAAGCGGCACGACATCATTCATTTCAATCATTAAAACAAAAGCGGGATAAATCGCTACCTAATTTGTAAAATATGCTTATCATATAGGCTCTTTGGTCTTTAAGAAAAGCACCAGCTGAATGAGAATCACTGAATTATTTTGGAAAAAAAAAAAATCCTAGAATCAATTCTGGTTTTCCCCCTTTTCTCAATGATTGTTCTTTTATTTCTTTTTCCCTTGCCTTTCCCTTTCTTTTTCCCTTTCCTTTTCCCTTTCCCTTTTCCTTTCCTCTCCCCCTTCCCTCTCTCTTTCTCTGTTTCCCTCCCCAGTTTCAGGTAAAACCTATCCATAGCCTTCCCTCAAGCTTCCACACCTAGGCCTAGGGGAAATCAGTCTTTTTACCTGAACATGCAAAACTCAGCACTCCTATCTCTGTCTTCTCACTCCCTTTTTTTTTTTTTTTTAAAAAAAAGAAAAAAAAAAGAAAAAAAGAAA